>QLPD01001111.1:0-24747 GCA_003314085.1 Hymenopellis raphanipes | reverse complement strand
GACCGTATACCCCACGCCTTCTACACGCGACCCATTCGATGATCTGGCTTTATGAGTGCCCAGTGCACCTTACATGTATGATGGCGGTCAGCGGGAAAACGGCTAACGGGGAATACTGGGGAGTACATCCTATAGTACGATTGCTGGGATGCGTGGATGATAACCAACGCGCTTCTTCTCCGGCGGACATGGTTATTCCCCATCCTGCGTCCTGAAGCCTTGGATCCTTGTTCGTGAGAAGGAGGTTATCGGCGATTATCCGGCGGAACGAAACTTGGGAGCCCTCCGGCCGCGTACACTCAAAGTCGAAGTCGACTTGACTTTTCTTTGGTCGGTGATACCATGATCGCATATGTCCCTGTTCTGAATCTTGGCCATGCAGATCAGCAGCTATGACATCTTGACCTTTCTGCCGATTTTGTTCTTCCGAGGCCATAGACATGATGTGGCCCTCTAGCGGAATACAAAGTCACGGTTATATGTCCCTGTTCTGAATCTTGGTCATGCAGATCAGCAGCTATGACATCTTGACCTTTCTGCCGATTTTGTTCTTCCGAGGCCATAAACATGATATGGCCCTCTGGCGGAATACAAAGTCACGGTTATATTACTAAAAGTTTTAGATGTAAACGACAAAGAGGAAGGTATAAATACACTGGAGCACAGTCTTGACGTCCCCAGTCCTATTCTGCAGAGCGTCCAAGTCATGTCCCAACAACAGAAATCCCTTTTCGTCGAGGAGAAGCAAGGCCCGTTTGTCGTACGTTCTAACGATGTTGCCACTCCGGCAACAGGCGAGGTACTAGTCAAAATCGTCGCAGCGGGTCTTAATTCTCTGGACTGGAAGATCCAAAAGTTCGGCGTAATGGTTGAGAAATACCCAGTCGTGTTGGGTTTAGAAGTCGCCGGGGAAGTTGAGGCAGTTGGCGAAGACGTCGAAGGATGGGTTAAGGGCGACAAAGTGTAAGCTCCTACTTTGACAGTCAATCTGAAACTCACTTGTCTGCATTTAGCGTTTGTCAGATGTTCGGAGGCGCGTACCAGCAATACGTTACTACCCCTGCCAAGTTTGTCATGAGGGTTCGCATTTCACGCGCTTTGAATACCTCTTTATTACTCACGCTGAACTTCAGCTCCCTAAAAATCTTTCGTTCGATCAAGCAGTTACCGTTCCCATTTGCTTCGTCACAGCTTGCATTGGTCTCCTGGGAAAAGCGCCCATTGGGCTAGGGCTTGACCCCACCCTCTCCCTTGAGCGTAAATACACAGGTCACACAGCGTTGATCATTGGGGGAAGCACTTGTATCGGTCAATATGGTTCGTGTGTTTCCCGTTTTACAATATATGCCTTACACTGGTATTATTTCCAGCGATACAACTCCTCAAAACCATCGGCTTCACGCGCATCATTGTCTACGCCTCCGCACGCCACTTTGCATTCCTCCAAACCCTCGGCGCGACGGACCTCATCGACCGCGCCCAGACGCCTATCACGTCCGTCCCATCTGTCGTCAAATCTTTAACCTCCGACTCCCTCTCCGCCGTCTACGACACAATCGGAGCTGGAGAATGCCAACAGGCGGCCTCGGACTCTCTTTCTCCTAACGGAACATTCATCACTGTCGTACCCGTGAATGTTAAGCTGGAAGAGGGAAAGAACGTGATTCATGTAGGGGGAAGTCTGTCGTGGCCAGCACAGATGGAGTTTGGACAGATCATTGTGGGTAAGATTACGGGTCTGTTTGAGGAGGGGGTTATTGTGGTATGTGATATTCAGCTTTTAGTGATGTAGCAGAGGCTGATGTGTTGATGGTGTAGCCCAATCGGTTCGAAGTTCTTCCCGGGGGCTTGAATGGTGTTGCAGATGGATTGGAGAAGTCTTTCAAGGGCGGAGTGAGTGGTGTAAAGCTGGTTGTACACCCGTACGAGACGGCTTAGATATAATTGCCACATGTACTCCATATATCAATCACAGGCAACGCGCTCTAGTAGTAATAGTATTGTCGTCGATTCACGGTGGAGGGCGCGCGAGGCAGAATTTTCACATTGTCATGGTATGTAAATAAATGTCTAGGACGTGATGAACTCCCATGGTGCAAGTAGATTGTTGCTCTGCAATTGAAGCTGCCAATTGTAATCATTCTTATCATCCTCCAGCTTCGTCATATGAAGATCCTCCTGGGTTTCCGAAATGTTCAACTTCACTGGGAGCATTCAAAGTGGTATGTCTCCTACCTTGTCACCGACATACTGTTCAATTGTCGACAGACTGTTACGAAATAGAATCATTCTGCCTTATTCTCTCACAGGTCGCATGACGCGTCAAGCTGAGGCTACAAAGACCACATGCCATCTTTTCCGTCAGTATGCTTTGCTTCGTGGATTCTCGTCTTCGAATGGATGTCACTGTCGCGTTATCTGCCTTCTGGCACGCGCTCATATAATTGATAAAGGACCACCCCCACTTGCGTCTTCCCCCCAACACCACCATGAGAACCCTACCGCTCTTCACAGCATTAGCAGCAGTAACCGCAGTATCTGCTGTGTGGCCTCGTCCGCAGAGCATTACTACTGGCGATACACCTCTCAAAGTTGACGCCTCCAATCTTGAGGTCATCTACAAGCAGTTTGTCCCTCCCGACGATTTACGCGAAGCCGTGGAATTTGCGAAGGCGTTTCTGTTGGGAGATAAGCTGGGGAGACTCGTTCCCGGTCGGGGTGTTGGAAATCCGAGCGAGATCGAGGACGCCGCTCTTCTAACGGAACTTCAATTGTCTTTATCGGATCCTGCGAGCGTAACGAGCATCGCGGAAGAGGCGACGAAGGAGCTCGAGTCTCGAAGCGACGAGTATCAGCTCGAGGTCCTAGTGAATGGCACTGCTACTCTCTCAGCCAATTCGACATTGGGTCTCTTTCGAGGTCTGACAACGTTTACACAATTGTGGTTTACTGTCAATGACGAGGTATACACTCTCGAAGCGCCTATTGCTATCAAGGACTTTCCTGCATATGTACGTCGCTTCTTATTACACCCAAGATTTCTGACTTACGTCTGGTATAGCCTTATCGCGGACTCATGCTTGACACTTCGAGGAACTAGTACGCCATTCATCTGTCTGTGACCTAAACGCGTCTGATGTACACCTTAGCTATTCTCTCGATGCTATCAAACGCACGCTCACGACCATGAGTTACGCCAAAATGAACATGTTCCATTGGCACATTGTGGATAGCCAATCCTTTCCCTTGGTCATCCCCCAATTTCCGGAGCTCGCAGCCGAAGCTGCCTATGCTCCCGAGCTCATATATAATTCGAGTGATGTTCTGGAGATTACCGACTTGGCTGCGAGGCTTGGAATTGACGTCCTAGTGGAGATCGATACTCCCGGGCATACAGGCGCCATCGGTGCATCCCATCCAGAACACCTGGCGTGTTACGGGAAGCAGCCGTGGTACACGTACACCTTCGAGCCTCCGGCGGGCCAGCTCCGTTTCGTCAACTCGACAACCGTTGATTTTACTGAACGCCTAATCAAAAGTGTCGCCGAGATTTTTCCGAGTTCGTATTTCCACTTGGGAGGGGATGAAGTCAATGAGGCCTGCTACCAGGATGACGCCGAGACCCACGATACTGTCACCAATCACGGCACCTTGGACTTCGAGACAGCATTTCCCGGAGCGCTGAGCACGTTCCTGCAGACGATGCGGGGAGCGGTTCGTGCAGCTGGGAAAACGCCCGTTGTTTGGGACGATTCTGTCTCGGGAAATTTAACGCTGGGGCCAGATGATGACCAGCCCATTGTCATGGTATGGCATATGAATGCCACAGATAGTGGATTCGTGGCGTCAATAGCTGACAAGGGCTTGAGGATCATCCGCGCGGATGCGGACTATCTCTACTTGGATTGTGGGGGCGGGGACTGGATGATTAATGGGGAGGCGACGAGCTGGTGCGATCCGTTCAAGACCTGGCAGAGGACGTACTCCTTCGACCCGAGAGCCGGGTTGAGTGAGGAGCAGGCGGGGCTAATTGTGGGAGGTACGTATTCATATCTTTGATTGGGATCCTTTGCTTATACTGCCCGTAGGTCAGCAACTGTTATGGTCAGAACAGTCGTCTCCGGCGAACCTTGATACTATTGTGTGGCCGCGTGCGGCAGCGTCGGCCGAGGTGTTTTGGAGTGGCGCCGGTGGGAATGGGAGCGACGCGCTGCCGCGCCTGCAGGAGTGGGCTTATAGGATTGGGAAGCGTGGTATCAGTCCTATCCCTTTGCAGCCGATGTGGTGCGCTTTGCGTCCTGGGGAATGCGATTTGCCTCCGAACTAGTAGGCTTCTTCTATTTGCTGGGAATACAGGGGATCGGGTTGCCATGCAGAGCCATAGCAGTTGATGTTCATACGCAACAGTGGTACGGAATTGGATCGATTCTTGTGACATGTGTATGGGGTTCAACATCACGAGCGCACGTCCAAACGACTCATGGGGGAACGATGCCACTTTCAACGTACTTTCACCCCTTCGAGTCATGCTAGCAAATCTGTCCCGTGCCCAGCCCGAACCGGCAGTCTATAGGATTGTCAGGTGGCATGGATGTTAATGCAGCGCCACGGGCCATACGTCATTCGCGATCTTCCAGTTAATAAAGGGGCCAGCGAGAAATCCGAGTCGGAGGGCTAGAGCGGAGCTCATGGACGCGCAGAATTGAAGACGACTCCGCTATCCCTTTTATTTTTTACACCGTCCCGAACCGCCTTGGACTCGGCCTCCGTTAATTCTTCTGGGAGCAGAAGACTAGAATTGACATAGAGCATGTCTTGCTACGTGCTGATTGTCAGTCGGGCGCTGCCTGTTTCCAGAAAATCTTTCAAAAGCTCTCTCATGGCCCGAAGGATTTGCATTGGAGCATGTAAACCACGTTTTCCAAGTCGAAGGAGGGCGTTGATGGTGAATGCCCTAAACGGGATCGCCTCTGTCGGACCGTCACGGAGGCGGCTACTAAATGCAATATAGATCGAAGGCCGTCGTTCTTTCTCGGCTGTAACTGATCCTTGCATATATGGTCTCCTCGTTCCAGCTATGGAGATCATCCCCGCTAGACAATGGTTCTATGGTCCGCCACGGACTGGAATGACCTAGCTTTTTCGTTCTCTGGCGGTATATAATAAATGGTGAACGCGGTCTCTCCATCCAAGACCCACACCCACTCACACCACCCATACTCATTCATATCGCAATGGCGTCTATTGTTGTGTCTCCTCCACCTACCACGAACTGGCTCACAATGCCTGAGCGTGCCCAGTTGCGCCGAAAGGCCAAAAAGCTTGGCCAAGTTTTGGGATCCGTTCCCCGTGTCATCGACGGCAGCGATATGTCGCGTGGTACGTTCAGAAACATATCATGTCTTTCGATGCTCATTATATATGAGTAGGCTCTATCCTCTTCGATCTACCCTCGAGCTCAAGTTCGTCTTTGAGTTCGACTTCATCTGGATCATCACGTCCCGAGTCGCCAGACTCTACCGTATCAGGAACGACTTCACTGTCGTCCTGTGATCGTCCACTGTTGCGATCCTCCAGCCGTGCGCGTCGCGTTGTCTCCGGAGACTCATCACCTAAAGCTTTCCCCGTTCTTCGACTTCCAAAAGCGTCTCAGAGTCTCCGATCCACCCCAGGCTCCTCCGCATATCCAGCGGACACCCACTATCTATCATTCTCATCTTCTTTATCGTCCTACGACTCGGATGAAGAGGATTCACCGACACCGTCCCCCCACACATCGCGTCGCCATAAGATGGACAAACTGCGGCGTACGCTCGGAGATGGAGTGCCATTTGATCTTGTCTTCCCAGCGGGCAAGGAAACAGTGCCAACTCCGAGGTCTTTCGAAGAGCAATCCATAGTGGCGCCTCAGGCTTCCCCAGTCACAGAGGTGACCACGGCTCTTCCTGCGATTCCTGCCACCAAGCGCTCTTCTCCACGCGATTCTCTGTCATTCCCCTCACCCCATAAAGCGCCTCGGACGGTCAAGCGCAAGCCTGTTCCGGAGCTGATACCGATGCATGCAGTACCGCCGCCACCACTGCCGGAGTTGGAACGTGTAATTGACGAGGATATGCGACGGTTGTTACTGCAGTAAATTCTTCACTTTGACGGTGGGGTTTTGTTGTTGGACTTTTTCTAAAAGTCTCCTTCAAGAAGACACCTATATACGTAGTACTAGCTCAGTGTGTATTCGCGATACGTTTGTATATTAACAAGAATGAATGGCAAAAAAGTACATGGTTTTGTAAATGTAAATGTACTTAAAGGAAGATTCCGCGTTGTTGACACTTGTTGACGCGTTTACGGTTTACTTATAACCACCGCCAAATCACCGTTATGGCGGAACTTGCGCCTACCGCAACTTGACGATGGACAAAGGAGCTTCACGGGAACGACATCTTTAGGCCCGTAGCATTTGCTGCCCGGCAGGACGTACCCTGGTGACTGCACCGATTTTACTAGACTGCCTGGTTGGATTATGTCTTTCTAACTTGGCCAATGGAAAATGTAAGCTTCAATTTCGTTATGAGTGTAACTTATTTACATTGATTGATAGAACTGTTCGCTGTACTTATAATGCTAGCAGTAAACAGATCCCTGTCTCCATTACACAAGAACTGAAGGGACTTTATTGCTCGACCGTCTGATTGTCGGCTTCGCAGCATTCCAGATCTCACCCTTTATCGTCCATCTAAATCCTCGCCCATGAGGTCAAAGTATTTGTCGTTCCATAGCCTGGAGCCATCGGACATACCATCCCATCGTACTCGCATGCACCGTCTACCGCACCATTTCGAGGACCTTGTGCCTGTTTCTACCTACCTACCTACCTACCTACCTTACCACAATTTGCACCACCGCAAAGCTCCCAAACTCTCCCGTCTACAAGCTACGCGTGGTTCTACCTGATTTGGTTGCCAGTTGCCACTCCGCGGTATTCCCTTCAGGACGTTACCCACGTCGAGTTCCTCCAAATATACGACTAGCCTCTGGGAGATCAGGCCCCTCTGATCTGAAGCTCGGGATGGAAACACAGTTTGAATGTCATCAAACCAATACCACCCCACCTGCCCCTCCCCCACAATCTGTATTCCGTCATTTCTCCCTCAGCCTTCCGGGATATGTATCCTTCCAAATCAGTACCTCGAACATTGGTTGGACCTCGCAGCGGCCACTCCGAGGTCTTGGTCTCGCTGCCGCTCTACACATTTACCGGCGGCGCTCATCGGTAAAATGATGACGTTCATGCGCCCGCCTTGGATGTCTTCCCACGCTAGCTTCATCATTGGTAGTCTTCGTCCACCGACGTACTCGCTATGACATGTAATGTCAGTGCGGAGACCTGGACTATCATCACTTGGTCTCCCCTTCTCTCGAAATAGGTTTCGGGGACCGAGGTACTTTGACACTCTCCCATGAAGTTTTGTGGCTGGCCTGCTATTGTTGTTTTTCTCCTTATTCCATCATCGGACAAAGGACTGGAGGGATATATAGGGCGAATCCTCTGTGAAATTTTCATTCCTACCCCCCTCAGTCATGATATTCTACCCAACGGCTCGTGGTTACACGACGCTTAACCCCGACGCGTTCCAAGCTCATTCATCTAAAGCCCACTCTCTTGAGGGCCTCCAGCTCGGAGACCTAGTCCTTCGTAGGCACTCGGGAATCGTCCACTATGTTGGGATCAATATCACGAGAAGTGCCGACGACCCGCGAAATTGGCAGAAACTCCCGAAGGGGTATAAACACTTGCTCTTTGAACCCGGCATCGACTATATTGTCGACGAGGCACGCTTTCCGAGTCCAAGTGTTTTCACTGCCACGACGAGTGTATCGGACGTGTTTGATGTCCGTTCCATCCCTCGAGCTGAGTGTGTAAAATTTGATTGATGATTTTTCAAACGTTTCTCATGAACTTGCAACAGCGCGCATGACTTTGAGAAGCTCGAATTCTCCACTAGTGCCACAGAAGGAGCGTATTGCGGTCTGCCGTTTGGAGGGTCGTCTCATGAATGTACGCCGTCAGGCTTGCGGAAAATCCAACATTTCGCACTCGAGCACGGACGCTTTTGGTACTACCAAGTCATGCATGTCGATTCTTTGGATTTGCAAAACGGGGATCTTGCGGTGGTCACGGGCTGTGAAAAGGCGTCCTACTGGACATGTGGGGTCTTCTTTTCCCAGTCGAGTCCTTTCAAGAAGAGGCTTGTTGTGCCCAAAGTCGAAGAAGGCATTGTACAGAATGTGCGTATGATTGAGGACTGCGATGATGAAGAGACTTCGCCGACGACTCTGTCATTTGACCACTACGACGTCCAAAGTGCGCGAGAGGACACTGCGAACCGGTTCGAGAAACAAACGTGCTGTTTCGCCTTTCGTGGATTTCGGATCTCGCTGAAATCAGCTATTTACAACGATATGCGCGTGCCGCGGACTACCCGCCAGCAGCTATGGCACGCTCTTCCCCGTTTTCTGCGCCCAACCGTGAAGACGTGGTCTCTCTATCAATATAAAGTTCCTGTAAGTCGCCTCGATTCATACTTAGTCGTATTCCTCAACTAAATGAAATGCCCACCCAGCCTTACCATCCATGTACGGGCATCTCGGAGCTGGTGCTGGCATCTGTGGGTGGTTTCCGTATGTAATCTTCTGCCATCGTCTCTGAGTGGTACTGCTTAGGATAAGCGAATAACGACAGCCGTTGTTCATGACAATGATGTTCTTGCTGTGCTAGAGCCGGTAAGTCACTCCACAACGTTCACGCGCCGATTGTACTTATGAACGAATCAAATCCTTCAGGACGAGAAAGTCATGCCCAGTGATGAGGAATTGGCACGCAGGATGATTGCTAGATATTTTATTATCGTCGATTCCGGTTCGTGTCCGAGTGTCCCCTCCTTTGTTCAGCGGCTCATTTCATGAAAGCGGGTCGGGCACTCCTCAAAGACAAATCCGAGGTGAAGGTGACTGATTTTGAGGGACGCTGGATCAGCAAGAGACTTCTCAGGCGTAGAGTTGACACGACACGGTTTGTATGTTTACTACGCCGCAAGGGTGTGGGCCTCGGGCCATAGTATTAAATTTGTGCGTTCCCAAATTGAAATGGAGGCCTCCTGTTCCGGTTCCACCTGCAGAACATAAATCACAGTAGAAATGGATTATAAGGCTCCTCTATACTCAGTGCTGCCTGAAATCACTGTGCTTGGATACGAAACGAGTTCAGCGTCAGGCAAGTTCCAACTTCCGACTTTTCAGTCGAGTCAGAGCTATTGTTCTTCTTTGACCGCGCGCGACCCAACGACATGGATTTGTTGGGACCCACTCTCACCAAGTCTGTCCCTATTCAATTTCCAGCTTGTGTATCCACAAAGGCATCTAGATTGAGATGATGTAGGACACGCAACTGTCCAAGCTTTGATTGTTATTGTTGGGTTGGGATCTGTCGTACACGCTTTCATATTGACACAGCTACGCAATCAGCACCGTAGCGTTACCGAACTATTCGATTGGGTTGTCGTCGACACTGTCGGAGAAGGGGGGAATAAAGAAGGTGGCGGAGGCGGTGATCATGTCGAGGTATTAATTAACAATGCGGGGATCTATGCAACGGATAGCAGTGGTGTTGAGAAGGTTGACTAGATCGCTCGGGGGCTTCATGGAGGAGGAGGAGCGGTTGTCGATCTATAAGACGAATGTTATTGGGTGCGTTCATCTAGATATTTCGTTTCTCATCTCAGCTTTTCACTTTATCGAGGCATTCTTCACTGCGACCTCTTCTCACAGCCGCCTTGAAGGCACATTCCAATAACACGGGGACAATTGTTGATATTTCGTCTATAAGGAGTACAACGTTCATTACGCAACCCCACCGTCAATACGTGTCAAAAGCAGCACTAATCTAGCTGACGCCGCGCCATCTCGCGCAGGAGTTCATGCACCTGGGCATCAGCTCGTTAAGGCCATCTCCGTACCCAGCGATGTGCATCTAGAACGGATGAGTAATAAGGCAACAGTCGATATTGGTCGTTATCTGGGACGGACCTGCACGAGAATCATGTCCAACTTTCTATCCACCCTCTTTTGAATGCAGTAGATGTCGTCGAGGCGTGTCTGCATCGAGTTTAGGTTAGTGAGCAATCGTGTCGTTGATATATCGCTTCGAATCTTATTGCCGTTTGCAAAAAAGCTGGCGGACCTGCCTTTTTCGGACAAGCAGTGATTGTGCGTGATTTTTGGCTCCGTATTATATATCGTGTTCTAGCGGATATTTCCATGTCATTCTTCGCGTGTTCTGACTCGGTTTTGAGTGTAGAATACGAGAAAATTGTCCGTTTGAGCATCCGAGTCTGCGTTCTCTTATTCTTCCTGTAGCCTTACTTCTGCAGTGCAGGCGGATGGAGGGTATACTACAGAGCTATTTAGCTTGTAATACTATTTAATACATTCATTGAATGGTTCTCCCTCTTCCTTGGGCCACCATGGTGGCGGGTGGGTGAACAACGGGTGTTCCACCTGATCGGAGCTTTCCGGAATGGATCGGAAGACGTCTCCCACCTCAGTATTAGCAGCTCTAGACATTGCACACCCCAATTTGACTGAGAAGCCTTGATATGAGTTGAATGCTGGTCTACAGGCCATGGGATCTACCTAAGGGAAGGCCGTAGTAGACTGAGTTTCAAGGAAGCCTTCATACCTCTCTACAGCCAAGCATTGCGCGTCCCCGCTGCAAGCTGGGAGGCTCTGGAGGGCCCAACAGGCGATATTATATGTCCTTGTACTGATACTTCTGTGTACTGGGGCAGGAGGAATAAGACAAGTCCGAGTACCTGTTGCTGTAATCGGGAGCCTACACTTCACTGGCAGATTATATTACTGCGCGATGTCCGTTGGCTCTGAAACTTCACAGGTATCATTTTTACATGTATATGGAAGTGTTCGAGTATCAACAGCATGAAACTACGGGTGCTATTCACTATTATGCTGCCTGCACGGCATGGATCATGCTCAGGGCGTAATATGAGAACGCTTACTCGCGCACTCAAACGGACAATTTTCTCGCATTGTGCACTCAAAACTGACTCAGAACACGCAAAGAATGACACGGAAATGTGGGCTAGAACATAAGATATAATACGGAGCCAAAAATCACGCACAATCACTGCTTGTCCGAAAAAGGCAGGTCCGCCAGCTTTTTTGCAAACGGCAATAAGCTCATTAGCAGGCATACACATCGGTAATGTAACATGTACTGTATACCTTGAACGCGATCCGTACATTGTCTACTCGAGCGCGTAGTTCTAAAACCTCAGCATTGATTCTTCCCCATGATGCAAAGTACTTGAGCCGCCCGAGCTTCGAGAGCCTGTGGATTATGGACTGCACGAAATGGATGGTTCTGAAAGTGGCGTCAGTTAGCATTTAATGACGGATACGCCGACGTATCAACGCACTCGTGAAGATCACAGATTTTGTTTATGTTTGCACCACTGTGACTAAGAGTGGATTCGGCTCCAATCTCATTGAAAATAGCCAGTGCGATTGAAGCTGTGTGCTTTGCGAGAGCCCTGCATTCGCTGTGAGCCGCCCGGGCCTTCTAGGAAGTGATTACGGACAGTGGAAAAGCAGTTCTCAATGCTATAGGGAGGTACTCACCTCACTGACTGATTGGACAATTTTCTGAAGAACTCCACAGATACCCTCCAGGACATTCCCGAACACAGGCAGCAGTTTCGCAACACTTTCTGCTACATCGAGGCACGTAACAAGATTCGCCATAAGTATTCGTCGGTCCAAAGATTGATGTCGAGTCGGACGAGCTGCAGGAGCAACGATACTTGGATAGTGCTTCGATGTGTGCATTCATCTCCCGGAAGCGCGGTGGCGCGATTTGCATGACTTCTGCTAGATCGTTCCATGGTCTGTCTGGGGAATGATCAAGCGTTATCTTTCCCTCAAATAAACTTGAGGTGAATGAGCGGCGGTATGTTCTTTGACTGGGAATACCATGGTAGAAGAGGTGGAAGTTCCACCAGTCATTGTCTGTCCAAGGTCTTGTGCTGGTCATGATGATGATGATGATGATGATGATGAGTAGAACCTGTAGTCCAGTGTGATAGTTGAATCTCTCTAGATACAAATCCAGACTTCAGGAGTAGCTCATTGCAATGGATAGTAGTAGTACTCACATCGCCGAACTTTTCCCGGTTCGAGAGTTGGCAATCCCAAGCCTCTCTTGCTGGTCCACCAATAATCTCAGCTAGGACAGCCACGGCATCCATGGTCCTGGCTCCACGTTTTGAGACCGCCTGCTCGAGTATGCGCAGACTCTGTCGATAGGACCATTAAGGAAGCCGACCAGTACTGAGAGTAGAGGCGCAAGGGAAAATAGAGTCGCCAAGCTGAGAGTGCGCCTCAAACGCGTTTGATAGTGTGGGGGATTCGTGACCGTAACGATCCTTCCACACGAGGGTGTTCGTTCGGGTTCGTTCTATGTGGGTTTCTGGAGAGAGGATTTGAGCAATTTGAGTGGGATGTAGAGTAATATTCAGAAGGGTTGTTGTACATACAGAAAGAACAGTGCTACTTAAACAGTCCGACGCACTGCCCTCGCGAGTAAGTACGAGTCAGAAAATGTCCAAAAGAAGTAGTCCGCGACGTGTCGTTGTCGTGTCCATAAACGAGCGGGGATTGTACCAAAAACGTGTTCAACGTGTCCATAGGATCAGTGGCGATGCGTGAAGATAAGATAACATGTCACCAAAAATCACGCGCCCGCTACATCCGCCCTTCAAGTCTTCCCGCCATGATCACCATCATCACCGGGAGACTTTCATCCATCTCTCTCTTCTTTACCGACCAGTACTCGTCACCGACGCGTTCGACTCCTCTGGCATTGATCGGCGTGCCGGAACGACCTCCAGCCCTCTTGCCAGACTCAATGTTATCCCAGAACCGTCGACCCGCGTTTGGCCAGCACCCAGCCATCGTCCTCAAGTCTACTCTACCAGCACCAAATACTCCTTCCATCTCCATTTCAGTACCCATATCGGCAAGACCATGACGACGCGCATCCTCAAAGCGCGTCTCTGCACTCGGTCTTTGCCCAATAACTAGGTATCGACGACGGGGATCTTGGGGTGAGTCAACATCGGAGTTTACACACGCCATTCGCTCGAAGGGTTCTTTAGATAAACGTTCCAACGACGAACTATGCTTCCCCGCCAGGTCCTGCCACCTAGCCATGCTCCTCTCCCTTCCGCCCTTCGTTCCAGTCCAGAGCTTGCGCTCAAAAGCTCGGCTTTGACCAGTGTCGTCTTTTACCAGTGCGGACCCACCCTTCATGGTCATGTCCGCATCTCTGCTTTCACGAGACGCGTCGACCAGCAGGAGAATGGGAGGGACGGAGTACGGAATGGACGTGGACTGGACGGTGTTGGGGCCGCGGATATCGATAGGTGAGTGATTCTGTTCTCCTCGACGGGCAATAATGAACTGAACGTCGTCAAGGTTACGCAGGAGTAGAGCCGTACCGCCATCGAATCCGAGGTGATCTTCGCCAGGACCGGCGATGGGAAAATGAATGCGTTCGGATGGCTGGTAAACGAGGGATAAGAGCATCGCGGTTGGCCGGTGTGGGAGGAAATGAAGGTGGTGGTGGGAGATAGGTTGGATGGAAGACTGGGATGGCCTAAACGAATTGGGGGGTCTACTGTGCGAGGACCATGGGTAAGTTTCTATTCTTCCCTTTCGCTCCCCCGGCTTATCCGTTTCTAAAGCCGCTCTTTCGATATAATCAAGGGATAGTCCTTCCAATAAGACTTGTTTTTCCCTTTCCCAGTCCATTGCGAGTGTGTGCACGAAGACGCGTTGTCGTTTATCAACGATCGGAGACCAATCCTGAGAAGCAATTTGGTGGGGTCTTTCTTCTAGTTTGTTCTGATTCTTCGTGTACGCCGTGTTCCACAATGCGGAGACTTCCGGTGGATTATTTGCTTCAATAAGATCTGGCAGCGATAGGTGTTTGGATTCGTTATCCGAGTCCGATTTGCCAGGAATTACAGGTGCGCTTTCATTCCACAATGAATCGACATGATCATGAATCTCGTCTAACAGTGTATGCAGGTTCAAATACCCCCGAAGAATATCTTCAACCTCTGAGACTGCCGGTGGGCTATCTCTCTCGGCTGGCGCTGATGAGTTCCCGAAGCTTGGGTTGTCAATAGCTTCCCAATTCGAAAGAATGCCGACAAGAGTGTCGGAGGTTGTAGATTCAGGTAAGGGTATTATTACCGAATGATTTCCGATGTCGAGTTTGACATGTCGTTGAACTAGGTTGACAAAGTTTACATTCATGCCGTTCATCATGTCCCGGAAGAACTGCCAAACATGGAGGTGCTCTGTATCAATCGCTGATGGTTTGTCATAGGTGACTGGCTCTAGGCTTTCCGCTTCCACGAGCAGTGAAAAATCACTGGACAGGTTTCCGAATCCCATGGAGTGGACACCCGGCCAATATTCGGGCGTGTCTGACTCTTCGTCGTCATCACTTGTGGATTCATTGCTCGAGGAACTATCATCAGCAGACTCGTCACCTGAATCGCTTGCAGAATTCTCATCAAAGGACTCGTCGCTCATGGAACTGTTATCAGAGGACTCGTCGCTTGTGGAACTATCTGTCGACGAGTCGTCCACACTATAAGATGTGGCGACATTTTCAATGAGCTCTAGTAGCTCTGCGGTTTCTTCGACAATTTGATATGACGATATCTCGGGATCCAGCTTCTCACGCCAGAGGCCTTGCTGTAAGGTCCTATTCAATCCGGACCATAGTTTGTGCACCTTCTCACGTTCATCAATTATTCCGACCGTGTTGAAGAGTTCGCGCAGTTCTCCGGTGTACTGACGGACCGTCTTGTTATCCTGAAAGGTACGTTCCAGTTTCCGGCGTTGATCCAGACGAAACGTTAACGGAAAACAGTAGTTATATAGTTCAATAAAAAACTGTTTTAATCTCCATGCCTTCGGGTTGTCCGAGACTGAGGACATGTAGAACTCATGCGCGGTTCCTGTCAGATAACGCGACAGCTTTAAGACGCGAGTGTCTTTCGGCACGTGACCATCACGGACATATGCCGTGCCATCCGTAACAAAGTTCATGAAGGCTCTCAAATCGGCAGCACCATCGTACTTTTCCGGTGGTTCTGGCTTCAACAGTGGCTTCTGATACCTTGATGAAGATTTCTTCAACCATTTCTTAGAGCCTTTGGCGTGCTGTCGGAATTTGTGTCGCTTTCCTCTTCCGGAACTCGAACTCGAACTCGAGCTCGACGAGCTGCTACTGCTTGAAGAGGATGAGTCAGATTCATCTGAATCAGAGCTACCATCAGAGTCCGAACTCGATGATGAGGAGCTTGGACCGGATGGGGCCTTGGATTGTTTGTGACTGGAGCCCAATCTCAATGCCTTCGCAAGGTGACTGTTCGGGGCAATATGGTCAACTGGTCTCGATGACATGCCAACTGTAAGCTTAGCTCGCGTCTTGCCCACTTGTTCTTTCCTGGTACGACGATCAGGACGATCATGGACGAGATCTCGGATATAATTTTCCATGAGATCCGTCATAGGTTCCGATGAAGCTCTTCTTGAACTCTTCTTGGAGCGCTTCTTCTTCGTCTTGCGTTTTTCCGGAGTAGCAGGACGACTTTCAGAACTGTCTGAAGACGACTTCTCGACCTTCTTGGCTGACTTCTTGTTCTTAGATGAGCCTGGTTCCACGGCAGTCTCATCTGTCAACTTACTTTCCGTGGTGTCTTGTTCCACGTACTCATCGCAGGGATTACTCGGGCTAGCCTGAAGAGCAGCGAATCTATTCGTTGTATTCAAACGAGTAATACCGGGGTTCTCTGTATCCGAACTCCTGGAGTCACCTTTCCGACGGTGACTCTTCACAGTAGTCCATGGCATCTCGGAAGAGCCTGCATATCGGTCATTGTGCAATGACGATAGAGCCAAATTGGCCTCCTGAGATTCATCCTTTCGGTGATCTGCAGGGGTACGCGGCACCAGGATATTCTCATCTCGACGGAGAGAACGTTCCTGTCCGGGTTGAGGAGTGTAGACTCGCTCATTCTCAGCCCACTCGGTGGCTGGTTTCCTGGTTCCATTGTCCGAGGTACCCAGTAGTCTGGTGTCATCTTGAGACACCTTCTCAAGTTGACGAGAGGTATTCACAGCTGACCGGCGGCTGCGAGCGTGGTGTACGTGCGATGACATCGCGTTATTAATAGTAAGCTATAAAGTTTCAGTAGACGAGTGAAAATTGAGAAAGGTAAACGAAAATAGCCACCAAGAGGAAGTCCAAGTTGATCAGACTCGGGGGATCCGTCGAAGAGGCAAGGTGTAGTCAAAAGATTACTCTTGACCACTCAAAAATATGTGGGGGATTCGTGACCGTAACGATCCTTCCACACGAGGGTGTTCGTTCGGGTTCGTTCTATGTGGGTTTCTGGAGAGAGGATTTGAGCAATTTGAGTGGGATGTAGAGTAATATTCAGAAGGGTTGTTGTACATACAGAAAGAACAGTGCTACTTAAACAGTCCGACGCACTGCCCTCGCGAGTAAGTACGAGTCAGAAAATGTCCAAAAGAAGTAGTCCGCGACGTGTCGTTGTCGTGTCCATAAACGAGCGGGGATTGTACCAAAAACGTGTTCAACGTGTCCATAGGATCAGTGGCGATGCGTGAAGATAAGATAACATGTCACCAAAAATCACGCGCCCGCTACAGATAGCCTCTTAGGCGGAGTGTCAGAAGGGGAGATGGAAAACGCCGATCAGAGTCCGAGCGCGCTGTGACAAACAGTGCCAAACCGTTTTCCTCATCGACTTGCACGTCGCCGACAACTATATCCCGCCTTGTACCCCGTCGTCGTCGGCAGCCATGGACAGACTCGAGTCGTTGACCAGCCAGCTCTCGCAGATCACGATGTACGACATCAAGACTATGTACAACCAGGTCAGTCTATGTGCCGATGTTTTTGACGACGATTGACAGCGCATTTGTAGGCCAAAAATGTCGTGCTCAACGTCAGCGAGATTGAGGCAAAGGTGCAGGAGGCGACCAACGAGGATCCCTGGTGCGCTCGCCGTCGTTGGACACGTCGGGGCCGAATGTACTGACCGAATTGTAGGGGCGCCAGCTCGACTCTCATGCAGGAGATTGCTAACCGGTATGTCTCCATTCTGTCTCTTACGACCGACGCTAACCTTCGTGTAGGACGTTCAACTAGTCAGTACTCGTCATGGTCATTCCGAGCAACGGCGCTAACAGACACAGCCCGGACTTTAACGAAATCATGCCCGCCATTTACTCGCGATACATGGAGAAGGAGGCCAGACAGTGGCGCCAGATTTACAAGGTCGGTTCTCATCAAAATACTTTTACATTTCATCTAACAGCGGCTAGGCCCTCCAATTGCTCGAATACCTCATCAAACATGGCTCTGAACGCGTCGTGGACGACGCACGAGCCCATGTTTCGACCATCAAAATGCTGCGAAATTTCCATTACATTGACGACAAAGGCAAGGACGAGGGTATAAACGGTATGTACTCACCGTCCCCGATGATAAGCATGATATTGACTGTTGCCAGTCCGTAATCGATCAAAGGAAATCGTTGAGCTGCTCTCCGATGTGGAAAAGATTCGGACAGAGCGAAGAAAAGCCAAGGCTAACAAGCACAAGTATATTGGCACTGGCAACGACGGGCTCAGTTTCTCTGGTGGTAGTGGCGGCAGTGGCAGATATGGCGGATTCGGCAGCGATAGCTTGGGTGGCGGCAGCTACAGTGGCAGCGCGAGCTACGGCAACACTTCGGATTATGGCTCATACGGAGGTGGCAGCTCCTCTTCCTTCCGCGACTCAGACGGCCGACGTGGATACGAAGAGTACACCGCCGGTGATGATGACACTGTGAGCACGACTCCAGCCCGGTCGAATAGCATGAATTCGGGGACACCATCTACTCGCACACCACAGCGTAAGACGTCGGCGCCGCCACCGGCACCTGCGCCTGCACCCGTTCCAGAGGTTGATTTGTTGGGTGGATTGGATGATGATACGTTCAGTTCTGCCCCTGCTCCTCCTCCCCCATCTGCAGCTGTCTCGGCCTTTGCTACTAATAAAGCACTCCCTGCTTTAGCTTCTACTTCTGTCATTGACGGTATGTATCTCCTTATTTACCTCTGCAAACATAGCTAATAGCATCTAGATGACGAGTTTGCCGACTTCCAGGCAGCCCCAAGTGTACCGGCACCAGCGCCTGCGCCTGTTGCGGCGACCAAACCTCAGAATCTTATGGCTATGCTCAACTCGAGCACACCTCCTATGCCCGCTCAACAACGCAATGGGAGTTTTGGCGTTGCTGCGATGCAGCAGCCTATGGGAACTGGGTCTAGCATGGGCATGGGCATGGGTATGCAACCCACACGCATGGGCTCGATGGGCAGTATGCATCGCGGTACACCGTCCATGAGTGCGACCTCTCCTCCGCCGCAAAACCTCTTTGGAGAACCTATGCAACCGACCGTTGCGTCTCCCACCGCTTCCTCTTTCTCTTCGCCGATGCGTCCTGCGAGTACCTCAGTCTCTTCTCCTGGCGGCGCGAAGCCAGCGGCCAAGGGCGGGAACTTTGAAGATTTGTGGTCGATGTCGCTGGGCTCGACGAGTAAGCCGACGACACCTGTGGGAGGCAAGTCGATAAAGGATTTGGAGAAGGAGAAGGCCCAGGCGGGGTTGTGGGGTGCTGGTGGTGGTGCGAAGCCGCCCATGGGTGCGAGCGGTAACAATGCGTTTGGCTCCTTTGGGACAGCACCGCCGCCGTCTTCGAGTGGAGGTGGGGATGATTTGTTGTTATAAGCTGTTGGTATGGGACTAAAACGAGTTGATTGGATTCGCGCTATGTGATATCACTTTTAATAGAGAGGGCTTATTTAATTGCGATACGGCTAGGTTACCATACGGTACTTGTTGTACATGGGAGTAAACAAGACGTGTGCACTAGCTGTTTCTACGGTGGCCTTCAATCCTCGTCGATTACTCTCCGACCTTTGTGTGACGCTCGAAGTCAACGACCTTACTTCTGCTTTGCTCTTTTCTATATCTGGACTGTTTCGCGGCAGCGACGTCCTCCTCAACCTACTAGGGGGTCCCAGAGAACGTGGAGTCACCACCGCAAAAGTTCTTTGAACAAGTCATTGGTCCTTTCGATCCTGGAGGATAAGGTCATTCTCCAGCGCGGCGTTGTTCCTCACACGGGTCTGGGTGGGAGACCAGTCGCAAAACCTAGTTGTTAACTCGACGAGTCGAGGGCACTGTGGGCTTCTCGGGAGTGCGATGTTGATGGAATATGTAATACTTCAAGGCCATGTTACAACGGATCCGCTTCCCTCTTCTTGGGCTGACCCAGCAGCGCGGGGCCTCGAGTCCGCGTACGATACTTCTTTCGCACCACGTTCACACGTTCGACAAAGCTATGAAGGCGGCTGAAGGCTTCCTTTCCGGCTAAGATTCCGTTGGTGTGCGATAAATCCTTTCCATCGTGACGTTCTTTTAATTTGAGTCCATTTGGGAGTATACACCATCGCTTGCTGCGTCTTCCAACTACGTTCACGCTATTAGTGGCATACTTGAATCCGGAGGTTGGAACGAGTTGTTCCTAGTAGTATGTTCTGGACATTTGAGTAAGTAATTCTGCTTCTGTTGTATTACTTCTAGCGCTTATTCGTTGGCTTGTGGATCTTCAGGTCTCTTTATTCCTCCGAATAATCAATTTTATCATTCGTTTTGCGATTGTGGCGTCATAAATGTTCATTCCACTGATACATATTCGACACTGTCTGCTTGAAATCACGATCTCTTTCCTTAACATCGTTTTTGTAGCCCCCCAGAAGTGAAAGTGACCTCTTGTATGGCCGTCGGTGGGCTCCGGTAGAATGTCCGCCACCTGGGATCGTTCATGTCTGTCTGGCTAAGAAGTCGGAATTGGCCACAAGGCGAGGACATGATTTGTGGCGTCTGAAAAGACTATTTTTTGTTGGATGCGAGAATTTTTTGGAAATCAAGAGGTTATCATTTTCACCTTCGGATGCGTCGCCGAGCCCTTCAAATGGACATTCGGAGGAAGAACTTGAATCAGGCTTGGAGGCCGACGCATCATGCGGTGGGTGGCCTTGGTGCCAGATGGACTGGTCATGATTAAACCGTGGACCGAGTGGATCAGATAAGCTTGGTTGATGAGGCGCACTCGCCTGAAATAGATGAAGAGGTCTAAGGCCTTGAGCTGCAATACTGTCGAGTAGTGAGGCTACCGGTGAACATACAACAGAACAGGCACGGTTTAGGTTGATATCACACGGATATGATCGTCGCTGTGACAATCTCTGTTCGCTTCGACCATGACCAAACCCCGCGTGCTACCGGCTCCGTCTCTTGTGCTTCGAAGGCAATCATGTGGGCGACCGATGCTATAAAAGTGCTTCACGGTTCGTTCACCCTTCGCTCCGAGTCGCTAATTGTATCACCTTCCCTGCACCGTCATCAAATACCTCGCCTCGAAACCTGCACCCGCATCATCTTTTCTTCTTACCACCACCATGATTTTTTTCTCTAGTCTCTCCTTCATTCTTTTGGCCACGTCTCGTGTTTCTGCGCTATGGCCTCTTCCACGGACGTTATCATCGGGTTCATCACCGCTCACGCTGTCGTCCTCGTTTGACATCACGCTTGACGGGATCGACAGTCCGCCCCAGGACCTCACCGACGCGATATCGCGTACAAAAGGCTACTTGGTCCAAGACCAGCTCGAAATCCTCACGCCAGACCGCGGCGCATCCAATGCCGACGTTATAAGCGGTGCTCCGGCTTTGGAGTCTCTCGTCTTGTCCGTCACAGGCGAGGTCAAGAGCATCTCGGAGGAGGCTACCGCACCTCTTGAGAGTCGCGTCGAGAACTACACGCTCACCATTCCCTCCGATGGATCTGCTGCTACCCTCACTGCCCAGACGACCCTCGGTCTCCTCAGGGGTTTGACTACGTTCTCCCAAGTATGGTACACGACCGGCGGATCCATTTACACCGTCGAAGCACCCTTTGACATCGAGGATTCGCCCGCCTACGTACGCTAACCATATCCTGCCATCAATAGCATCTACTAATCAGCATCTATTTCCAGCCTTATCGCGGTTTCATGCTCGATACCGCCCGCAACTTGTGAGTTGTCCCTTGTGATGTGGACGACCATTCCTAATGTAGCGTCCAGTTTCCCCGTTGATGATATCAAACGTACACTTGACGCGATGAGCTGGGTTAAAATGAGCACCTTCCATTGGCACGTCGTAGATAGCCAGAGCTTCCCTCTTCAAGTTCCGGGGTTCCTGGAGCTATCTGAGGCAGGTGCCTACGCCGCCGCGTCCGTGTACACCCCCGAAGACGTCGCAGGCATCGTGGCGTATGCTTCTGCCGTGAGTGCAGCCCCCCTCAAAAGCCTAAAACCCAACTCATGTGCCCATCCAGCGCGGAATTGATGTCCTCGCCGAATTCGACACCCCTGGTCACACGTCTGTCATCTCCAAGGCGTTCCCAGAGCACATCGCGTGCCCAGAGGCGACCCCATGGGCGAGCTACGCCAACGAGCCCCCATCAGGCCAGCTTCGTATCACGTCGCCCGAGACGACCAACTTTACGACCTCCCTCGTCACTGCCATCACTTCCATGTTCACATCGCCGTACTTTTCCCTTGGTGGTGATGAGATCAATGCCAAGTGTTACACCGACGACGCGGAAACTCAGAGTGCACTCAGCTCGAGTGGGGAGACCTTTACGGATGCACTGAACAAGTTCACGACTGCGACCCATGGTGCAGTTCGGGAGGCGGGGAAGACGCCGGTGGTGTGGGAGGAGATGGTGCTGGACTACAACGTGACGACTGTTGAGAAGGATGCAATCATCATGGTGTGGATTTCGTCTGCAAACGCCATCTCTGTCGTTGAGCAGGGCTATCACATCGTGCATTCCGCGTCTGATTTCTTTTACCTTGACTGTGGGCATGGTGCATGGGTTGGCGACTTTGTGAACGGAAACAGCTGGTGCGATCCGTTCAAGTCGTGGCAGAAGTCGTACTCTTTCGACCCGGTTGTTAACATGACCGCTGAGCAGGCTGATCTCGTTCTTGGTGGTGAGTTTCACTTTCCACAACTAGCTATCGTTTGATTGACTGTGTTTATAGGCCAGCACTTGCTCTGGACGGAGCAGTCCTCCCCTGCCAACCTCGACTCTATTGTATGGCCTCGCGCAGCTTCATCTGCTGAGGTCTTCTGGTCGGGACCGGGTGGTAATGTCAGCACGGCTCTCCCACGTCTGCATGATGTCGCCTTCCGCTTCAACCAGCGTGGTGTAGCTGCCATCGCTCTCCAGCCTCTCTGGTGCGCGATGCGTCCCGGTGCTTGCGATTTGACGGCGTAATGTTCTTTCTTGATCACATCCTACCTAATTCATTATATATACCTTTTTCCATTCTGCAATCTTGAAATGCTTGCAATTGGATTGACCTTTACCCACACACTATCAGCCCATCATAGAGTTGACATACAATGGGATCAAGAACTTGTCACCCTCAAGGAATATTTACAAGTCATGAAATATATATTATGGTTGTCAAGAACAGTGACCACGTGAGCACAAGACCGCTCAGGCCGCGACTAGGGGAGCGATGGGAGAGATAGCAGATAGAGATGATATAGAATAAGCGTAAGAGACGCTGTGCTCGCTCGACGTAGTACAGAGAGGACTTGTGTAGTACGGAGACAAAAGAGGACAGAGTGGGGAATTAGCTACAAGACCGTGCGTATATATATCTAACCTGTCGTCGCGACGACATCCAATCCACCTGTCCATCCAGTAACCCGGGCGGTCCGAGGCAGCGGTCCGGGATATCAGCAGGCTGTCCAGGTGACAGTCCCATGGTGATTGACAGGATCCGGACCGTGCATAGCATGCGGGTGACTTGACCATGTGTCTAAGCGCTCTGATGCGCCACCAATGATGGAAAAGGAAAGGGCGCTAGGTCACGAGGAAGGCGATTCGTGACAATACCCCCTCTTTAGGCTGTGCTTGCGCCTGGAGCACAGTAGAGCTGACCACGAGTGCCGAATGTTTAAGGGTACACCCGGGTGCACCCGCACTCGGCACTCGAGTGCCGAGTGTTTGCTGTACTCGAGTAGAGTGTCAGCAAGAGTGTCTACTCGAGTGCGGGTGTCTGCCTCTGGGCCGCGAGTACCCGTATATAAACACCCGGGTAAACACTCGAGTATTTAGATGTATATTTAAACTCAATTTATAAAATTTTTCCAACCTAAACGGGCCCTTCCGTTGCCTAATAGCAACATGCGCGAGAATTTATTGATATCCGGCTCTTCGGGCCGAGACCCGAAAGGCCGCGTAAGCGTCTGATCGAGTCAGATCGCTGTTCTCTTACCACCACCACGACTCTTTCTCCCCGCCGACAAACACGACCACGACCACGACCACGACCACGACTACCGCCACCACGGCGCACGACTCTGAGTCGGCGTCCGTGTTTATGGGGAGCGACTTTGAGTCGTCTCCATGGATACGCTATCCGTTGGACGCGTAAGCCCTCGCAAACGAGGCAGCAGATGTGTAGACTGATATTGACGCTCGACTTTGAGTCGGCGTCTGTATGTTGGTGCAGGAGACACTGCCCGCCACGTTGAATAGCGTGCTTGAAGAGCGGGGGTGGTGGATACGGGCCGCCACGTCATCTGCTGGTGACGCAGCGGGTTGGTACGTCTTTTTCGCTTTCCTTTTCACTCTTGGCGGCGTGTACAGACGCCGCCAATGTTGTTGATCATAATCCACAGGTTTTGTCTATTGTACACGGGTAAGCCCTTCAATAAGGCGCCTCCTCTCATCCCGACTCCTCTCCCCGTATACACTCTCGCGTTGGCGACATCATGCGCCGCCTATGCTCCCCTCGCAATTGCTAGGGGATGCGGATGGGGCATGAAACAACGGCGAGTGGGTTGCGGGATGCAGAAGGGATGGGTGTACACGGGTGCACTCGCCACCCAACTCGAGTGGCAGCACACTCGGGTGTCTCAAACACCCGCGAGTAGGGTGTGCACTCGAGTGCTATACTCGAGTGCTACTCGAGTGCGGGTGTCTGGGTTTGGCCTTCGAGTGACCCGCCACACGAATGCGAGTGCACCCGAGTGCGCACTCTTGGCCAGGTCTAGAGCACAGGAGTAGAGCGCCAGATATCACCCACTGTTAGGCCAAATAGTGCGCGTGTACGAGGGGTGCGAGTGCGCGTGCTCCTTCGAGGAGGGGTGTCATCAGCGGTGGGAGCGCGGTAGGCAGTGGGATTTTGTCGGTGGAACTCGTAGACCAGCTCTTTCGCCCAGGCGTTAAAGTTGGACGCTGGCTCCCAAGTGTTCTCGGAGCTAGGATAACCGAGCCACTTTACCAAGTAGCTCGTTCCTCGTCCATTGCTCGGCTTGCGTGAATCCAGAACAGCCTCCACGTCGAACTTCTTGGTGCCGCTCTCGAGGTCAGGGAGTTCGGAAGGAAGGGGAGGGAAGCATGGAATACGTTGTGGATCTGCCAGCTGTTCGGCAGTCTGAGGCGGA
>QLPD01001109.1:0-29203 GCA_003314085.1 Hymenopellis raphanipes | reverse complement strand
CAGATCACATTTGCAGCGCCTAATGCGCCGTATGGTCGGGTATAATTGTACTGCCCGCGTTCGAACGTCAAAGGGTAAGCTTCCCTTATCGCTCGGTGTCAGAGTCTGTATTGAATCTCGAACCTGACAGGCATTCGAGTGTCTGAATACTACGGCAACTTTCATCAGATATCATCGACAGACATGGAGTTTGCTATCTTAGATTCGGACAAAACATTCACTGTTACGCTGGAGCACTCTGGTTCTCTTAGTACTCGAGAGTCTGCCTATCTGCAGTCAGCAGTACTCTACACCACGGTATCAGGCGAACGCCGTGTTCGTGTGTGCAATCTTGCCCTTCAAGTCGTGGAATTGGCCGCCAATGTCTTCAACTATGCTGATGCAGAAACGGTGGTCTGCCACATTATGAGGAAAGGTGAGCGAAATAGTCGCATTGTACTCGACTGCCATTGATTTCGTCAGCTATCGCGCACACCAAAACCACCAAGATGCTTGAAATACGGGAAGATCTGACTGAAAACGTTTCTGCTGTACTGCTAGGATACCGAAACAAATGTGCTGCTTCAACAGCTGTCTCACAGGCATGTAGTCGCCCAATATCACTATCATTGGACGACTTTTTAACGTCCCTGTAGTTAATACTCCCAGACTCTTTCCGCACAATGCCCGTCTTGACTTTGGGCATCCTTAAATCGAAGCCCATCAAAGGTTAGCATTATGCGATAACTGCTCATCCTCGCTGACGAGTAACGCAGTTGGCAACGTCAACTCGGATGTGCGAAATTACTACTCACATCGACTCATGTCCACGAGCGTGCGGCAAGTGGTAGAATACCTGTATCCGCCGCTTATAGCGCTGCATGACCTGGACGCGACGGCAGCTGTACCGGATCCTGTAACCGGAAACCTTACAATACCTTCACCGATGAAGAACACGTATCAACAGATGAACGCGGGCGGGGTATACCTAATAGGTGATTGTTTTACTGTCTCCAATGTTCGTTAAACTAACTACATGCAAGATAATGGGGAGTGTATGATTATATGGGTGGGATCTAGCGTGTCGCCGCAGCTTCTTCTGGACTTGTTTGGTGTGGACGATATACACCAGCTTAGCACTGATATTGTTCGTTGTTTCGCGCTATCGTGTTGGACATCTTAGCTGACTCAATTTTAGACAGAGCTCCCCGTACTGGAGACTCTACTTTCGACGCAAGTGCGCAACATTATCATGTACCGCCTGATGAAACGTGGTTATACACCCAAGCTATTCATCGCGCGGCAAAATCTGGATGGGATAGAGTTAGAGTTTAGCGATATGTTGGTGGAAGACCAGAATAATGGGACGATGCCTTACATTGACTGTGAGCTCCTGCGTTCTCGTCGTGAGGTGCCTTCTCTAATACAAAGCAGTCTTGATCGTGGTGCACAAGCAGATAATGCATGCGGTGAGTTCTGGACTTCCCCGGAGATTTAGGTGACTCACTTGGAGCAATGATAGCTCAACCAAGGCGACATGTACGAGCCTCGAAGTATGCGATCTGCCTGGTGATCATGTTGTTATTCTCATGTTGTATCCATGCTGGGTTGGATGTCCTACAGATGTATACTCAATCTGAAGGTATAGACTGGGATCTACTTCACGTCCGACGCGTGTTGGCTGTGGGACAATCGGACGAACTTGAGAGCGAGTGCCTGTGAAGGTCAGAGTCATGAATGAGTCATTACAAGGTCACGCGCTTCTGAAAGAATAGCGCGTTCCGAGGAAATTTATTTCTGAACTTGAGTACAGGTTCGAGGCTCCACGCTGTCGTCCACCACTTCGAACAAGAACCACCACTTGTCGTTCATCTTCTGGACTTCGAGCTCACCCCATTTGAACTCCAAGTCATTCGCAAAGTCCCATTTAACGCGTGCTAAGATTGTCAATCAGGAATCAGGAGCCAGTTGCAGATTGTTATACGGAGAATACCGACTTGCGGTCAACGTGAAGCCCTTCCCTTCTATGATGACCTTCTTCGGTACCGGTAATACAGCGTGGCCCACGATTAAACTTTCGACAACCTGCTACGGGGAGGGTGTAAGCGTTCCATCTGTCGCGGTCGATTTTTTTGCCCGGACTAACCTCGATATCTTGCTGTGCGCGTGTGAACACGTACTGTTCTTCCTCAGACGCGTCTCTGTGTATAGGACGTGGGTATGTCGACGTCATCGACGGAACGGAACACCTCTACCTCGTTTTGGTCTTCACCCATACCTGGGCTACGTGTGGGAGCTCGAATGCCCCCTGGGGAGGGAAGAAGATGAGTCTAGAGCGGTTGAGGTGAAGCATGGCGTGGTGGTTGGCGACAAGGTGCGTGTTTGCTGTTTATGGACATGACCGCCGATCGAATATGATCAGGTTCCTCGGAATCGATAAGTACGAGAGTGTCACTGTCAGGTCTTCTGGGCGCTTACGGGTTGACGTGATCCGTGTAGCTTCTGGTCCGTTGTTGGTGAGAAGATCTATTGTGTGAGATTGGCTGGCGTAATTCACTCTCTCCATAGGCCAGACGCGACACGGGCTATCGATTGCGTCTCTTCATTGTGGTACTTGTTCAAGCTTTGACCAGAAAGCCCAGACCGTATATTCCGCCGTTCTTTCGACACGACGCGCGAAGGGGGGGTCAAACTTGGGCCTTTCGGTATCCCACGCAATGATAGGAGGTGAAGAGTGGTGGGACATGTGGCAGACTTTGACATAACACTTGTCTTCCTTTCACCACCGTCTTCCGCATCCCTGGGCTTTCATATGTCCCAAACTTGGCGTATTCAACTGTGCGGGTGTGTTCGGATCGTGGCGCTCTTCGAGTTGAGAACGTCTAGACCACTGGTTTCTCAGGCGAGACTTGCGGATACTAGACACGAGGCTGCAGGGATGAGATACGGGACTATACTTCGAAGTAGTGGTGTTTGGACGCAACATTCCTCCATTCAAGATGCGTCCGTCCTCTCCAACACTCTGCCGTGGAGCGGATGACGGATTACGTCATGGTAAGCGCGAAAGTGCTCGAATGTTGGAGTGGAGTCGATGGGTGATGATAAGAGGAGACCGATGCAAAAAAAAAATTCCTGTCGTCTCTAGATCCTCAGCAACTGGTTTTTGACTTTGCATCGTTCTAGATCCACTCGGCATACTGTCACGTATCTGGGCCCAGTCCATAGCTTCTTTTTGCTGCCAAAGTTTTTGTTCAAAATTTCTGGTGAGCACCGGACATATGTACATCTAGACATTGCGCTCTCAATATCTTAGCAAGCAAGGAAGGTCCTCGTGGCGGAAGACTTGGGGCTGTGATAATAACGCCGCTTCTCAGCAGGTCGAGCCCACCTCAGCCCCAGCCCCAGCCCCACAGCCATGGCCGTATCAGGGACATTCCACGCGAACGCCGACCACAACCGCACGCTCGGGCAGCCCGACATCGTGCTCTCGTCGCGGGACCGCGTCCTGTTCTACGCCCACACCCGCGTCCTGAACGGCGCCTTCTCCTCCATCCCCGCGTCCTCGCCCGTGCCCGTCCCAGAGCCGTCGGGCTGCGTCGACATCCTCCTGCACACCATCTACAATCTCCCTGCCGAGCAGTACAACTACCCGCTTTCGGCGCTGCTGGATGCGCTCCAGAAGATGGCGCGCTATGGCATCGATCCCAAGGCCATCGTTGTCCCGTCTAATACGCTGTATAGGCTGCTCACTATGCACGTTCCGTATCAGCCGCTCTATGTGTATGCTGTGGCGGGGCACTTTGCTTTGGAGACGCTCGCGGTGCAGACGTCGGGCCATCTGCTGACGATAGATCTTGAGAGTATTTCGGAAGATATGGTAGCGCTTATGGGGACGAGTTATTATCGGCGGTTGTTCCTCCTGCATGAGAACAGGATGGAGGCGCTGCAGCGTATTCTTAACGAGTATCCGGAGCCGCCACCTCATAGTCCGTGCAGCAGGTTACCGGTTTCTGAGGGGAAGACGGCGTGGATAGATGCTGGGCTGGATATGATCACGAATGACGTGAAACCGAGTTAGTGTTGATGTTGTCGCGTTTCTTTGGGGGCTGCTGATGTTGAGAGCGATGTACAGGTCTTTCTCCGCAGTATATGAGAGGATGTATTATTCCTTTCGCCCGGAGCCTCTCCAAGAGTTGTCCGACGTGTGCTGCGGTGTTTGAAAGTCGTCTCACGGCTGCTTGTCAGGAATGGGCACAGATTAAGGTAGGGAGTTGGATGTCCTTCGCAGAGGTGGGGATCAGATTACTGACGTTTCAAATAGTGTACGATATAAGCGCGCGCGCCAGACAGCTGGAATGGATTTGTAATGTTGGACAAAGTACATGGACGTTGAGGTGCTTACTTGAGAAACATCTGATGACCGTAGTGGCGTTGATCTTTCCTCTTCTTCAAACGTCTCAACTTACTCTGAGCTCTTGCCTTTTTTCGACTCGTCTCTTTACGGTTGTTGTTGTGCGTTGGAGGGATGCTGTATCAGCAGCGGCTGTCTACCTAATCACATTTTTTTTTCATGTGCAGTGCACATTCGTTCAAACGTTCAATCATTGAATCAAACGTGTTCTAGAGCGGTCCGCACGATGCCGCCGCCGCCCAACCGGGGTTCAAGTTACCCGGTCCCGAGTGAATCTTTGAACGTTGACCATTCCGGCGGTTTGAACATATAAGCTCTTCGACTTGTCTCCCACCATGGCGGAGGACCAGAACATGACGCTCTGCCTCCCGCGACCGTCTTCCGGGCGCCATACTGGTTCTCCCAAGATCGTGGCGACGCAGAAGCCTAGGGAGCTGCCTCAGAGCCACGTCCTGCTTCGCGTCGACCGCTTTGGGTTCTCTGCGAATAATGTTACCTACCAGGCGTTGGGGGAGCATCCGCATTTTCGGTTAGTCCTTCGACTTGACTTTTACTCTTACTTTTACTTGAGAAATCTGAAGAGTTTAATAGGTACTTTGACTTTCACGCGCCTCCCATCTCAGAAGCCGAGGATGTCAACGAAAAATCTCATGGCCTCATCCCTGTGTGGGGCTTCGCGACCGTGGTCGAGAGCACGCACCCCAAGATATACCCCGGCGAGCGTGTATACGGGAATCTAGCACCGACGCGGTACCTCTTGCTCCCCGTGTCTCCCAGCGACGTGAACAAGTACGCGTTTTACGTCCCGCGGCCGCATCTACCAGCAGGTATACCTCTTCTTCCTCTTCTTTTCATTTACCTGGGTGTACTAAAGTAGTATCTCGCAGACCGCCGCCCATACAACCAACTCCTCCGGTGCGCGACCGACCCGCAGTACGTGCCCTCCCCGCGCGCGGAAGACCTCACGATGCTCTACCGCCCGCTCTTCTGGACCGCGTACTGGTTTGAAGACTGGCTCTGGTCCTCGTCCTACCGGGGCGGCGCGTCCACCATCCTCATATCCTCCGCCTCGTCCAAGACCGCGTTCTGCCTCGCCTACCTCGTCCGCAAGCGCTCCACCTCCCCCACCGTCCGTGTGGTGGGCCTGACGTCCGCGAAGAACCTCTTGTTCACGCAGGGTCTGGGGCTGTACGACGATGTCCTCGAGTACACCTCCTTCACCTCTTCACCTGCATTCCACGGAGAGAGCGGGGAGGACAAGTGGGTGTACGTCGACGTCGCGGGGAGCAAACCCCTCAACAGGCGGATATTCGACCACTTTGCGGCGCCGTACGCAAGGAGCACCCTCGCTGCTGTCGTCTCGCTCGGGCTTACGAATCTCTCTCCCTCCTCTGCTGCTGAGGTGAAGTGGTCCGACTCTGAGAGCACGACACCCCAAGGCCCGCCGTTCTCGTTCTCGTTCTGGCCACGGGAAGAGCACTTCTTCATGCCCGAGTGGCTCGACGTGCGCAGGAAGCAGCTGTCCCTCACGGAGCTCTTCACGGCGCAGCAGAAGGCGTGGAAGGAGCTCATGGCGGACTGCCAGCACTGGGTCGAGATCGAGCGCGTCTACGGGGCTGACGCGGTGCAAGAGTCGTATACCAAGATCGCGAGGGAGGGAGTAGCAGCGAATAAGGGCCTCATTTGGAGTTTATGGGATTCGAGCACGCCTGTGGCGCATGCTACTAAATTATGAGTTGGTCTTCTTCTTCTGAACATGGACTTCTGTATGTATGATAGTATAGCTTGTATGGTGTAGACAGAATAATGTATCTAAATGTAATAGTACATACGATCTTATGGAATAACATATAAGACTAAGAAAGCAGGTAGAAATACAACAAATGGATGCAATGGGATAGCAAGGAAATCATAACCATAAAAGAACCAACCAAAAACCAAAAAAAAAGATCATCCCTTTGACGGAGGCGGCTTCTTACTACTACTCCAAGGTATCGGCACCGGCACCGGACGCTTCTCCTTCCCCTTCCCCTTCCCATTCCTACTACTCGGAGCAGAAAGAACCCTTGCCAAAGCCATAAGCTCGTCCTCTTCCTCCTCCTCCTCTTTCGCTACTGCTATTAACACAATCAGAATCACCACCAAATCTCAAAGCGAATGCTCACCCTTTTGCGTAGAGGAGGACGACGCCGACTCTTGCATTATCTTCCTCTTCTTCTTCGGCGGCTCCGACACACGCGCCGAAGCCGAAGACCCCACACTAGTACTAGCCCGCTTGGGCGCACTCCGCGTCGTTATATCCGCCAACGACTCCCTCGACATCGAAGCCGGCGCCTCACTCTTATCCTTATCCTTCACCCTCTCCCTCTTCCTCCCCACCCCCACCCTCTCCCTCTCCAACACCCCACACCTCTCCCACACCACCTCACACACCACCGCCGCAACCCCCATCCACTTCCTCATCTGCCTGAGCACCCCCATCGGCGTCCGCGGATCCGTATCCTCAACCCCCAACAACCCCTTCACCCTCTCATCCTGATACACCTCTTGCACCGCCCTACCCGTCCGCATCACCCCAGCCACACACGGCGCAATCTCCTTGACACACTCCAGCAGCTTCCCCGTAAACACAAACCCCCCATGCCCACCACCCTTATCCTTATCGTCATACACAATCCCCTCCTTCTCCAACACCGCCTTAAACTGCTTCATCTCCTCGCTTTTTGCTTTCAGTGACCTTTCAAGCCTCTCCGTCCTCTCCACCCTCGCCCTGTCCCGGTTCCGCTGCTCGCGCAGCTTAACAGCCTCCTTCACCGTCTCCCCATACATCCTCTCCCACCCCTCCCCCGTCTTCACCGCAGCCCCCATCCAATCACGCACAATCCCCAAAAACCCCAACAAGCTAAACGGATGCAGCTCATCCAGCGCCAGAATCGTCGTACCCTCCTCCCCTTCCCCATCATCATCACCCGTCAGATCCCCCTGCGCAACAGCCAGCGCCCCGCACATCCCCTGCACCCTTTGCCCCAGCTCGATCAGGTGCGTAAGCACCGGCACACAGCGCTCCCCAATCGAAAACGTATTATCGGATATCGAGAACACCAATCCAACTTCATCGCGTAACGCAGACATCACTGCCTGTACGTTATGAGCCTGCGCCTGCAGCGCATCTCTCTCCTCGCCCAACCTCCGCACCTCAGCCTCCAGCGCCACAATCTGCGGCGGAATATGCAGCCGGACCTTCTCGATAGCCTCATCGCGCTCCCGCACTTTGCCCACGAGGACATCGCGCTCTTGGATCAGCGCAGCCGGAGTCTTGCGCAACGCATCCCGTTCCTCCGTCAGAGCCTTCACTTGCCGTTGCAAGGCGCTGACCTGAGAAGGCCCCTCGGATTTCAGAGCGGCAAGCGCAGTTTGTGCAGCAGAACGCTCAGCGCTGACCACTTCGAGCTGCTTCCAAAGACGCGCCTTTTCGTCGGTGGCAGAGGTCTGGAGGTGCACAATGTGGTTTTTCGAGGCCGCAATCGCATTCTGGAGCTCCGTAATACGCTTGTCGCGTTCACGCACGTTTTGCTCGAGAACGGGTACCCGCGACGTGGATGCCTGCTCGCGCAATGTCTTGATCTCCGCTTCGATAGTGGACAGTTGTTCCTTGAGCGCGTCTCGCTCCGAAGTGAGAGAAGTGACCGCAGTTTCAGCACGCGAGCGCTCTGCAACTACTCGCTGCAAAACCACGTCGGCTGCCTGCTTTTCGGATGCTGACTTTTTTGATGAGCCCAATGCGACCTGGAGGCGGTCAACTTCGCCCAGTAACCGGGTAGCCTTCCGAGATAGCTTGGCCTTCTCCTCGTGAGCCTGAGCCAAAGCAGATTCCAGAGATTTCGCTTTCTCCAGTGCCCTCGGCAACTCGCTGTCGTCGTGCAGTTTCGCGATTTCCTCGTCACGCTTGGACAGTAGCTTGGCGTGCGTAGCTAGTGACGCTTCAGCACGAGCACGTTCGGCGACCACTGTTTGCAGTACATCTTCGACAGTCTGCTTTTCGGACTCGAGACGTGATATGTCGGACTGGGTCGAAGCCAGGCGTGTCTGCAGATCGGAAATGGTGTCATCGCGCTCGCTGAGCAGCTTTGTTTGCGCTTCTTCTGCTTCTTGAGCGCGACTCTTCTTGTCTGCCAACGCAGTCCGAGTAGCATCCAGCCTGAGGCATCGTTTAAGTATCAAAGAGACAATGGGATTATATGCGCTTACTTTGTTCGAATTTTGCCATTACTCTGCTTGAGACGTGAAATCTGCTCGTCCCGCTGTGAAAGCATCTCATCCTGCCGTTCGAGCTTCTCCTTCTGGTCATCGATAGGAGAACCGGCCTTATCCGCCTCGAGTTGGGAGATCGTCGCGGCACGAGAGTCCAAATCAGACTCGAGAGACTTGACTTTCTCCTGTAGCTCCGACAACTGGCCCTTGTCCTGCAGCTTCGCGATTTCCGCATCACGCTCGGACAATTGCTTGACGTGGGCGGCCACCGCTGCTTCAGCACGAGCTTGCTCTGCGACTGCCGCCTTCAATAAACCTTCCACGCTCTCCTTCTCGGATTGTAGACGTTCAATGTCGGACTGAGCCGAAGTCAAATCGGTATTGAGGCGTCCAGCCTGGCTCTGCATGCGAGAAATGGTCCCGTCGCGCTGAAGAAGCCGCTTCTTATGGTCCTGCTCTGATCTCTTGACACGGTCCTTTTCATCAGACATCGCAGTCTCCAACCTGTCGAGCTCCATAAAGACAAGACCAGACAAGACGTATATAAAAATACGTACTTTTCAATCGCCTTTGCGTGGGTCTCCTTGAGTTGTATTATTTGAACGTCGCGTTGAGCGAGAATCGGAAGGTGGCGGGAACACTTCTTTTGCAGATCTTCGACGAGAACGTCAGCCTCGGCCTTCTCCTTCTCGAGCTGGGATAACCTGACAAACAATATGAGTACTAGCTATCATAAATGTAAAAAGACGTACTTTGCAAGAGTTTTTGTATGGGCGTCCTTCAGTTGCGCTAGCTGACTGTCACGCTGGATGAGGATGGCACCCTGCCTCGCGAGTTCCTCCTGGAGGTCTGGAATGAGAGAACTTTTGGCCTTGTCAGCCTCGAGTTCGGATATCCTTGTCGCGCGAATGGATAGTTCCTCGAGATGCTTTTGAACCTCTGCTCTCGCGCCGTCTCGCTCGGTCGTGAGCGAAGCGGCAGCGAGCTCAAAGCTAGCCAAGCGCTCCGTCAGTTTCCTCGTAGCGTCATCCCGTTCAGCCTCCGCCGTCGCGGCAGCCTCTTTGAAAGAAGCTTGAGTACAACGCAATTCATCGGCCTCGTCCGACCTCTTCTGCACTTCCGCCCTAGCTGCATCGCGCTCAGCTTCAAGGGAAGTAATCGATGATTGAAGAGTCGTTGCTGTTTCCTTCATCTCAGCCACCTCTGCAAGTGCCGCATCCCGTTCCGTCGCCACCTTGGCAACATCTTGACGAAGGCGGTACGCGCAGCTATCCATCTCGCGGCGCAGAGCCTGATGTGCCTTCTCCTTAGCAGCAGCCTCTGCCTCTCCTTTGGCCTTTTCATCCCGGATGGTGTCTGTGAGGGTGGATATGTCCGACGTGAGCTGGTTGACAAGGTTGTCGCGAGCCAGCTTGTCCTTCCGATGCGCGTCAAGTGAAGCCTGGTGAGCCAAGAGAATGGTGTCGCGTCGTCTGGCAGCTACTCCGGCAACCTCCTCCCGCACTGTAGCATCCTGAAGCTCCCGCTGCAAGCCGTCCTTCTCCTCGACGGCCTTACGTCTGTCCTCACTGGCATACTGGGCGGCTGCAACAGCGTTATCGCGCTCCTTCCGTAATTGTTCCAGCGCCGCGGTGGTAGACTCAAACACAGAGATCGTGGTAGCCAGCTGCCGTTCCAAGTCCTGAACTTGCTGTTGGTATTGCTGAGTGGCTTTGGCGATTTCCTCGGAAAACAAAGCCATGATGGCGTCAGCGCCTTGGAGGATAGCAGTCGACGTTTTGGCGTGCGTCTGCGCTGGCGGTGGGCCCGCCGTTGCGGGGGCCGGCACCGACATGATGGGAGACGGAAGTAAGGATAACGTAAAAAATAATCAATTAATTAACGCTAATTCCCGCTACCGTCCTCGCCCTCTGATGACATCCAGAGCAGCCTTTCCCCATGCTTCCGACACATCCTTCTATCAGATGCACATGAGTGGAGTCAACCCAGACCGTCGTCAACCTCAGACAGAGCTACCCTCTTCACTGTGCCATTGGCTCTGTGAGAGGTGTCACCACTTTTTCTTGATTGCTTTTCTTATGATCTTTGAAGCTTCTAGCCTCTCTGTCTCTTCGCGCTAGCGTACTGAACGTACCTACGAAATAAAGTGCATCCTTATCTCGTCGGTGGATGCGAATACTATCTCATTCCAGTGCTTTTCCACGACGTCAACGACTTGATTCCTCACAGACGTCCGGGCTTAGGTTATAGGCAAGAAGGGCCAAACATTCAGGTGAATCCTTGCCGGAGTGCATGCAAGCGTGACCTTAGTTCTTGGTCAAGGATGCGCGAGGAGGCGGTCGTCCACTGGATTCCTGATCCCTGATCCCCAACTCTCGCCACCTGAATTCGTTCGTGAATTCCAGCGCTGGACATATGTCAAACGGCCTTCAGGCAAGCGAATATTGGTCTGACGCGCCCTGTATCGTGCACGCTCAAGAAGTCGAGCCCGCCTATGGGAGTGCCGCTCTCCCGCCTCCAGCGACCAACGTTGGCGAAATTTGTTCTAGCATCGAGTGCTTTTCACTTTGATTCGGTGACGTTAACAAGTCAGCTGGAAGATGAGCATCTCGTTACACCTACAGATTTCCTTCTCGTTAAAGCTGGGTCGTAAAGAGTTACGACTGAGACCACCCATCCTGAGCTCGACGAGATAGCCACGCTGTCTGGATATCTCATTCATCATCAAACATGGATCGCGGACAGTTCCTTGCGCTCATGGACGAAATCTACACGAACTCTCCGTTGCTCTTTTGGACCAGGATCGGATCGCTGTTGTTGAAAGCGTTCGTCAAATGGGAGCACCGCTGTGTGTTCTCAGACGGACGATGCGTCGGTGCAAAGGTGAGAAATCTCCTCTTGGGAACGAGAGATGGACGCTTATGTTGATTGGATTGACGCGAATTTCAAGAACCCCCGTCTTCGCTCTTGCATCGTTTGGCGTACAATCCCGCTTCCATCCGCGCTGGGCCTTTCTGCCTATGCAAGTCGAGGTTCCAACTGAAGTCGGGTCAGACCGTTCCATCAATTTGGACATCTGCTGAGAGCCTGAGATCGAGTCAAAAGTTTGACGATTGGTTTTGTTACGCGACCGCTTGTTCAGATCGGACGACAGCGACTCTAGCTTTACTTTTGCTTCATTTTGTCCTTGGTCTCTGCATAGGTTGTGTTTCAAACAACCTGGTACCTTGGAAATATTTTGCCCAAGTTCCAATTGTGTTTGGCAAAGCCCAAACAGTTTCCCACACTCTCTTCCGCATCATAAAACGAAGTCTGCCATGTTTCTCGTCCCTTGCCTTTTGCTTCCATCCTCGCAACATTGTCCGACTGTGCGCTCGCGTTGTTGCCCTCCTAGGTATGTCTGCCTGTTCTTTTACTCTATTCCTGTGCATGACTGACTCATAAGTATACAGCCAAGTTTTGTGTTGGCAACCTTGCCTGTGCCGAGCAATGAGTGCCGCTTCCCGCTTCGACTCTAACCTAGCCACTGCTGTATTCGCATGCTCCCGGGTGGGTACGTTCTCTCCCGACTTTCCTGTTTTTGACCATCTGATGCAGCGATGCTTTAGGGCATATGTGTGCGCTGTGTGGGGTGTACGTAGATGGAGAGCCCGGCTCTCGCTTGAGAGTAGAGCTGGAGTGGCGGGGGGTAGTATTGTGTACTGGTGTATGTACTGTACATTCGTGTATGTTCTGTACTTATTCGCGTATGTTCTGTATGTGTGTATGTCGTTGCCACAGTAGTGCAATGGAATATATCATATTTGCCCCCATTTTCATACCGTGTTTCAAAATGAATTCAACGAATCATACGAGAAGAAGGATTTATTCAATGATTGATGTGTTTTGAGTAACCTAAGCAAGACTACGATGACACACGATACGACCCGCCCTCACCCAAATAGCCGGTCCAGATCCTTAACCAAATCTGTTCCCATCGTTTCTCGCCGTTTGGTTCGCTGTCGTCCGATTTGGCACATCGCACTTCTCACTGGGAATTACCAGAACATCGCGGAGTCTCTTCGTATCTTGAAGCGCGCGACACCCTCGTTCCCAGGTCGGTATGCCCATCCCATCCCTGTTAGATTCGCGGGGCTCGGGTTCTCTCGGGCAAGAGGAGCAAAATGGGGGTAAGATAATCCTTTGCAAGCGCAGTGGCTTGCAACTACGTACAGTACAGGTATATATACTAGTTAGGACAATAAAAAAGCTTAAATTACAACAATGAAACAATACCGACGCGCGCGACAATGTACGGCGCGAATACAAATATTTGTACCGCCGGCATGCAAAGCTTGAATCTCAACAATCCCCCCCTTTATTTGCTTGCTTGCTTTTTGTCTATCAGTATTATCAGGGCCCTGCCGCCGCAATCCTTCATCCTCGAACAGACACGGACGCCGACTCTGACGGCGAGAGCTATCCCGGCACATGCAGGCTTGAGCGTGTATGCAAAACCCATAGGACGCGATTTCCTCGACCGATGACTAGGGGGAGATGAATGGAGGGCAAATAGCTGAATTATTTGATATGAAGCAAGCTGTTCATGGGAGTTCTGTCTGTTTCTTGTCCGTAGAGCCGCTTTGAGAGGTGTCACCACTTTTCTACGTATCATGATTTATGATCTTTGAAGCTTCTAGCATATCTGCCTCTTCGCGCTGGTATTGAACGTACCTACGTACCTACGAAAGAAAGTGGATCCTCTCGCCTTTAAAGTGTCATCCATTCCTCAGGCGCGTAGAGCCGGAAGCTGTATCTTCACCAGTGGTATAACAGAGACGAAGGGTCAACCGTCAGTACGATAGACAGATGGCCTGCTGAATTGACGGGGCTGATCGAAACAAGGATCGAAAGAATGGCCATTTCTCCGGAGCACGTGGTCGTTCCTCTCTTTTTCTTTAACGATCATCCTGCACTCTTTCCAAGACTTGTAGCCTATTCGGCAAAATATCTGGCGGTACATCATTTGTTGTATCTTTGAGATTTCCGCATCTGATCTTGCAACGAACTCGCCACAGAACTGCACTATCGACGCGCACAATAGCACTAGGATTGTACGGCGGCGACAATCAATAGCCCTAGCCCACTTTCGCCGGATACCCGTACAATCATTGGCGGTGAGCGATACAAGTTTTGAATGCCCTTGTCCTGGGCGGTAATTGATTAAAATCCAGGAATGGCGGATCCTTCAAATGGGAAACGCTGTCCGAACTGTACCCTTATTTTCCTTCAGCCCGGAGAAGAAACCGGAAAAACGCGCACAGCACGCGTAGAGGAGCTCCTGCGTCAGAACCACCCCCCGCTTGACGTCGAGCTCTCCGATTTTCGCCAGATGTTGGAGAACACGCGGGCCGTTCTAGAGAATCTTGACTCTGAGATTGTCCAGACAAGGGAATTGCTGGATAATCTCCTCTCGGCACGCCAACAGGCGCAATCGCGTCTCGAAGACACCAAAACCATCCTCCACCCCATGCGTTCCATCCCCAACGAGCTTCTAGCCGAAATATTTGGTCATTGCATATTGAAAGAATACGACGACTTTGAAGACCCGGACTCGCTCGACCCCCGAGCAGCTCCCTGGCTTTTAACTCGCGTCTCTCGTCGTTGGAGGAATCTTGCGCTCAGCTTGCCTCAGCTATGGACACATCTCTTTCTCGATTTCGACAAACACAAAGGGCACATCTCAAATCATCAGTGTCTGTACAAAGTGTGCTTGTTTACTGAGCGATCGAGGGGTCTTCCTATGACGGTTTATCTCGGCAGCAACTACAGGCTCAAGAACCATTCGGTCCTGCCAGTTCTCGAAGCCAGCATAAGTACCTCGTTGGCGGTACCTGCAAGTAGACCTTCCACGGGTATCCTTGCAGCGCCTTTCCGGAAATAATTTCTTAATGCTCCAAACCCTTTCCCTGCAGTACGACGATGAGGACGAGTGGGGTCAAACCCTTGATGTATTCAAGTCGGCGAGCACACCTGTTCTTCACCGTTTGGAGGTAGACGATGATATACCCTGGCGCGCCTTAGAGCATGTTGCCTTTCCTTGGTCTCAGCTCACCTCTATTACCTCTTTTCCGGCATTCGACCCAGATGGTTTGAACCGTTTGCGTTCCACGACGGATTTGGAGGAGCTTAGCGTTGTTGCCACTTCAGCCCATCCTCCCATTCAGAATGTCATTTCACTTCCGAAGCTTCGCCGTCTTACCATTACTGAGAGTGAAGATGCCCCCGGCCGTAGTAAGGAGTTTTTCTCCGCATTGGCAATCCCCGCTCTATCGGAACTCACCCTTGCATATGACGATGAATCGGTACTCCGTTTTCCGACATCGCCCCTCAGCTCGCTCGGGAACCTGATCAAACTGGATATCACTTGCGATATGAATGCACATGAAGAGAACACACAGCGTATCTTGCACTTCCTCACCCTTACTCACCATGTCGAGATTTTGCGCCTTCAGGATCTCAACTTGACCGCCGAGTTTTGTGATGGGCTTAATCGCGATAAAATCACGGATGGGTTGCCTGCCAGGCTGCCTTGTCTGCAGTTCTTGGACATTGGTGATTGTGAATTTGCTCCTACTCTAGACCATGATATCGACCGGCTCTTCGATATGCTAAATTCCAGACTACCAGCTGTGATGACAAAGGAGGAACAGGGCGAGGAGGAGACAGCTAATGCGAGTACTGTTGTCATGGATGACATTGGCGCCACTAATGAAACTGGAACTTTGGAATATGATTCAGGAGCGAGGTTGGATTCGTCGGAGAACCATCGTGGATATCTAAAAAAGGTGCAGATTCCACATCGGCTGTATGTTCAGATGCGAACAGAGTGGCCAGAAGTTTTTTTCAAGTTGACGTCAAAGGCAGAACTGGAATGTGCCTTTGGTTCTTAGAAACATCATACATGTATAGTTTCTATAGCTGTTATATTGCTATGACTGTTATTGACCAAGGTTCAACTATTTTGAGTGATTCAAATGGGTGATTTTGCGAGTTGACTGAAGCGCTTCGAACTAGCATGTGATTGCCCGTTGGTACTCGACAGACTCCATGACCCGCGAGTCAACTGATACTGACAATTAACAACCCGTGTAACTCTACTACAGACCATGTTTACGTTCGCATATTTTCGGGTATACCTCCTTACAGTCTGTATACATCCGAGAACGCCAACCTCATCAACACCCCCATATCCCGGCACATCACCAGATCCGCTATCGTCTTACATATATCCCTCGCCTCTTCAGTCGTAACCCCACCCCTCCTAATAATCTCCGCAGTCTCCTCATCCGTATAATGCACCTTCATCTCACGCCCATTCATCCCAACCTTTTTCTGAAAATCCTTTAACAACACACACAAACGCTTATGCGGCGCATCCACATGTTTCCACGCTGCCTTTTGACATTCAGCCGAACAATAACGGATGATAGAACACCCGCTACACGCAGCGAACCGCCTATTTTGCGTCGAATGCGTCTCAGGACAGTTCAGGTTCTGACACCGATCGGATAATGCGGCGGATTGGATGTGCGTGAATGCGTTGCCTGTGAACTCTGGTACTATGTTCTTGAGCGAAGACGATCGAAGGAATTGTGGAGAGTATTGAGAGAGGGTTTGAGATAGACTCGGATTGTCCTTGTATACACCAACAAACGATGAGCCAACGTTCTCTAAAACGCTCAGCAGGGGGTCGCGCTGTGGGGTATCATCGGGAAGGCGCGAGATGGCACAGTGGGCTCTGGTGAGCATTTGGAGGACACTATGGGCGCTAGGTTGCCAAAACAGGTACGCATTAAAGTCTCCCGTTCCCAGAGGAATTTGGGCGGAGAGCCGGAGGAGAAGAACTGCTGCAGACAACGGCAGAACCTGGCGCTCCTTTTCCGTCACCAGTTGCGTGATTTCCTCCTCAAAGTACTTCATGAGCTGACCAGGGAAAGCAGGCATTTTGGGAAAGAGGGATGAGAGCGTGGAGCCTGATATATGAATGAGCGTGTTCAACGCGTTGAGAAGCGGCCGTGATCTAAAGCGGTAAAAGAGGCGCCAGATGACATAGAGTGTCGTCTCAGGAGAGTTAACGAACAGATCATGGGTCTTTTCCGGCCACAACGGTTTCTGACCCCGTTTCTCCGCTTTGTTTGACCGTTTCCTAGATTTATCGAGTGTGATTATCTTGGGTCGTGGGTTGGGTATGTCGCTGGAGAAACATACGACGATTAGCGTAGCGAAGGCCTCGAAGACGCCTTGGAGTGTCGAAGGCCAAGGCGCCGGATTAACGCGTCCCATCATATGTATCTGGTTCTGTGCTTCGTCGAGACATTTGCATATCGTAATGCGGCGTTCCAGAACAGAGAGCTGTACTTCTGTACGCGAATGCGTTAGGAAGCGCATGGCCGTAGTGAAGACATCGTGTCGCGTGGCACGTAAATGAGCATGCGCGCCTGGTCCGCAGAACATGTGTACGCATTGCACGTAGAATGTCGCGCACCGAGATGGAGAGCTGGGTGAGGACAGTGATGACACAAAGAGGTCAGAGTAGTTGTTGGCGAAAGGGATACAGAATGCTGGGAGAGATGCCTTGGAGGACATGGGTACTACAAAGCAAATCGAGCTGAGCCACTAAATGAACGGACAGCTGTTATATGTTGCTCAGATCCACGCTAGGACCTCTCATCAGGAAAAGGATCATCGTTCAGTCATTCTATAAAAAGGGACGAATCTATGGGATTCGGGCAAGATAACAGTATGTTGAATTGGCTGACCTTTCCTCAATATACGCTATAAAAGGCTGCTCAACCAGTCGATGGTGATAGTCTGAGTTGGGGGCTCGGACCGAGGTAGCAATGATATTGATGCCGACGGCAAACGCAGTGCGGTCTTGTTTCGTTCCTCCATGAACTATGTATCCCAGGGCTTCCAAGCGATGTTCATTTCTTGACTACTGGTAACTGGTGGTTATTTCCTCTAAGGCCTCTGCCCTACAGTATCAGATTAAACTAAGTAATGCTCAGCAAGATTGTTGTCAATGTCTCGAAGCCAGTCGACTTGGATATTCGGCAGTCTCTGGAAACCGACTCAACGAGAGAAGATAGGATACTCACAAGATACTCACGATCGTCTCTTCGTAGAGGGCTGGGCTGGACATCCTCTGAAATTTGAAAGAAGAGCCGTTCGGTCATATTCGGATATGTCACGGGCCGCTTGGCAGTGGGAGGCGGGTCCCGATTTGCTCATGAACTATTACCGTCACCTACACAGCACCCAAGCAGCACCTGAAGATATGCATCTTCATCCACTAGAAAACCCGCTTCTCATGGATCCCGTGAATGATTTGGAGCCTCATTTATCAGCCAGCCGTAGATGCTCATGTTTACTCCAACTTTTCTTGCCTGGCGCCTTGTAATTCGGTGAAATCAAAGAATACGCCAGGCTACTCGTCGTACTCAAGGGGGTTTTCCTTTGTTACAGCGTCAGCGAGAAACAGCTTTGCACTCGAACTCGATGCACATTTATTCTTGCTGAGGCTTGTTGTCTTACGAGCAAACGGCAGCTGCTCCGCCTTCCTTACTCACCAGACCGGTCACTTGACAGCGTGTAGTGAGGTAAGGTTCGCGTTCAAGTATTTAAACACCCAAGCACTCATCAAATTTGCAAACCATGTTTCCACCTACTCTTAGTGTGCTGCACTATCTGCTAGTCGCGTTCTTCCGGTTTTCCCCTCTGTCCTTGGAGCAAGACATCGCGCCAATCGTAGACTTGGGCTATGCAAGATATCAAGGCGTATTCGCTTCCAACATTTCCGCCTTCCGTGGTATGCGCTACGCTGCGCCGCCTGTGGGAGTACATTCCTACACACCCGTGTGTTTATACGCGTTCTGCATGTAGGTCCTTTGAGGTGGCGAGAACCACAGCTTCCGGCGCCCGTGTCCGGCGTTCTGAATGCAACCGCGTTAGGCCCGGCGTGTCTGCAAGCGAGCTGGGGATTGGCCACTACCAACCCCTACACTGGCGTCAATGGCTCAAGAGCCGAGTTCAGCGAGCCAGTCGATCGGCGTGCTGCAGACGCGAACTCAGAAGACTGTCTCTTTCTCAAGTAAATATGCCTTGATTCTTGATGAAAGAAAGTATGATACGACGCGATTTGAACAGTGTCTTTACACCGGGTCTTTTGGACCCAGAGAATGTGACGGAGCTCTTGCCGGTCGTCGTTTGGATTCACGGGGGAGGGTAAGGCCTCTCTGACTATATCTACATTGCTGGCTATTCACGTCAGTTTATAGTTATGTTGGCGGAAGTGGAAGTTACCCCGCCGATGATCTTATTCGCGAGTCTGGATTCAATATTGTTGCTGTTACTATACAATATCGAGTGGGACTTTTTGGTTTCCTTGCTGGCCAAGCAGTCAAGGACGGCGGAGCACTCAATGTTGGTCTACGTGCGTTGAATCATATGATTTGCGGAAGTATGCCTTTCCTGATTGCCTCGCATCGACAGTTGACCAACAGTTCGCGTTGCAATGGACTCATGCCCATGTCAGTGTGCTCCCTCTATCTAGATTGACGTGGTGTTCATCGTGTTCCAAGATTCGTAAATTCGGCGGAGATCCTACGCGTGTTACAATTTGGGGTGAATCCGCAGGTATGCGCTCTATTTGCAGCAGACCTTTGTTGTGATCTCACACGGCTAGTATAGGCGCGGGGTCTGTCCTTCAACAGGTGATCGCTAACGACGGAAAAACTTCTCCACCTTTGTTCAGAGGAGCTATTACAAGTTCAACATTCCTGCCATCTCAATACGCCTACAACGATGTGATCCCTGAGGCGAGCGCACATTCTCGAGTACAACGATGTTGATTGCTCATGCTAATACAGCAACTTTATAATGAGGTCGTTGACAGTGCCAAGTACGTTCGCTGTCAGAGCTATAACGTTACGTTTCCTGATTTCGACATCCGTAGCTGCTCGTCTTCCGAAGACACCTTGGACTGTCTGCGACAGGTTGACTCCACGAGCCTTGAAAATATAAATTCGGCCCTCAACGTCGCCGGGTTCTACGGCACATTTGCATTTGTACCGGTGGTTGACGGAACATTCATAACACAGCGTCCAGCCGAGGCTCTGAGGCAACGTAAACTCAACGGGGTTGGTTTTTGGTTTCCGTTGACGCACAAACGCTAATTGAGCGACGTGGCAGAAAACTTTACTGGCCGTCACGAACACCGACGAGGCGGGCCCATTCGTGAACGCCAGCACAGCAGACACCGTCGTTGTATCGGATTATCTTTCTGAGCTCTTTCCTAGGCTGAGCTCAGAGAACGTCAAAACGGCATCGCTTCTTTACTCAAATCTGGGTAGCCGCATCAATCAAGTCATGGCTATCATGGGCGAAAGTAAGATTCTACGATACGGGTGAAATAAAACTGGTACTCAGCGCCCTGCAGCTATCTTCGTATGCCCTACATATTACCTCCTGGAGGCATTCCACGGTCATGCCTTCAAAGTACGTCGTCTGTGATCCTTCTTCCTGACGCTCCTAATTCATCATCGTGTCTAGGGGCAATATGCTGTACCCCCCGCAACACATGCGAATGACCTTTTCTACTACTTTCCATCGTACGTCTCGAGAACTTTCCGTGATAACGAAGTTCTGCATTTTCATGCGAGGACAGTATGCGAGCGCCAGACTTTCCAAACACAGACTTTGTCAAAGCGTTCTCGGAGTCTTTTACCGCGTTTGTCTCGTGCCAGGATCCGAAGGATACATTTGAGCCGACAATAACGCCTGCTTGGGACCACTACGCGTTCGGCGGAAGGAGGACAGAGATGCTTTTCAATAGGACGGAGGATGGAGAGCCTGCCGTTGAGGAATTCACCACTTCCACCTCCCTGTTGGAGAGATGCGCGTAAGCTCTGGTGTTAGTTATTGACTACGTGCTTGTAAGCTAATCCATGTCTCCCAGGTTTTGGAGTACAGTAGGCGATGAGACCGGACAATAGACAGGTTTCCTCGATTCAGAATGTAAATTCAATGTCGAAATCAAATCGAGCACTGGACTGGTTTGGCTCGAATACTGAGAATTTCAGAGCCACATCCATTGAGTGGCGTTGAAGTACGTTCACCAGGCTGGCAGAACATGTCGTTCCCTAGGATCAAGCCGTGTCGGCTAACACAAGAGAATCGATAAGGTGAAGGAACTGCGCAGTATGTCATGATTGTAGTCTAGTGTCGATGATGAGAGATGTCGTAGAGCAGGCTGAGAGTGGTGAAAGGCGGGGAAGTCTAGTAGGTCGCCTGAAGAACAAGCTAGAACAAGAGTCGGGCTAAAGGGTAGCAAATTATAGTCTCCGGGCAAAAAACGATAGACGTGCTCGACGTTGTGATAATGCTTCTGTTCAAGATGTTCACTGTGGTCCAGGTTTACATCCATCAGAGCTCCCAAGGTGCCGAATGCGGATGATTCGCGAGAACCACGATATCCCGGCAGTTTCGCTTCATACACGCCATGCATCACTGGAACAATAAACGAGGCTAGCTGTGCTGATGGTGCCACATCATCATGGTGGAGGCTTGGTGGAGGCAGCCAAGTCAGTGGGTGTTACAGTCACATCACGTACCATGTTAAACTTGAACGTCCATCAACGCTCCTGTACGCGACTGTCAGTGAATCCGATAAACGCATGGAAACCTCCTCTCTATCTACACAGACACAGCTGGAGGCATCAAAGGTGAAGGAGGAAATGAACATAGTAAGTATCTTCAGTCTGAGAATAGCACAAGGGAATGGAAAGATGCTTGCTTGGTAGGATGTCCAATATCTTGAAAACAAACAACAAGAAGAGGTATATTCTTTGTTCACTTTTCTCCCCAGTAGCTTAAACGATATCTAGGAGACACAACACAACCCGGAAGCCCAAGTACTGTCCTCTTTTCACCTTAATTCAAGGTCACTCATTATTGTTTTAGGAACCTGCTGTCCCTTTGACGGAAGCGGAACGCACCATCCAGCTTCTAACACAAACGGCTGATAATCTACGTCAGCAGCTGACAGACAAGGACGCCCAAATCAGTTTCCTTCAAGATCAGTACAAAGCCGCATCCACATACGTCGGCGAACTGCGTTCCGAAAACGCACAACTCGCCGCGTCCAACGCGACCCTCCAATCCCAAGTATCCGCGGGTCTGACTCTCATTCGTAACACATTCGAGAAGCGTGTCGCATGGCTGGAGGATGACGCGAAATCATGGCGCCAGACCGCTGAGTTCCTTAGGGAGAAGGATAAGCTGACGAATGACGACGTGAGGAAGAGGGCGAGCTTACTCGCAGTTCGGGAGGCGGAGATGCAGGTTTTAAGGGCAGAGGTGGCGGACGGGAGAATGTGGCGCGAGAGGGCGGAGTGGAGGGTGAGAGAATTGGAGGAGCATTTGACCAGGATGATTGCTGAAGGAGGTGGACATGTACAAGGCCCGGAGAATGCAAGTTCGCCGCCGCCATCACATTAGAAGGATAGAGATCGGCATCAATAGGTACACTCAGCCACACTAGTATCAAACCTTCGTCCACTACATCCTATGGTCGAGATCTTGATGTCTTCAGCTCTCCTCTCAAATTCAATACATGTACCCGAAAAAACAATGAAGTAGATAATACGGTGAACAACTGAAAACATCGAGAGAACCATGTAGCACATTCAAAGCAATAACGACAAAGCAAAACAGGAGGTCAAAAAATCAAGAATCGACTGCGTATCCGCGAGGATCGTAGCGCCGCGTCAAGCGCGTTTGACTAGCGGTACAGAACTCAGAACATCCCATAGTTGCGCCATATCACATGTATTTTGCTGCCGGGATAATCAGTTTCTTCAAAAAACAATCACCAAGTTCAGTATGATCATACACACCTCGATAGCAAATGCGTCGAAAGTTCCAAAATCCCAAACCTCATTCAGCGCTTTCCTGGCGCCTTCGGAAAACCTGACCAGCTTCACAATTTTCTCCTCGCATCGCACGTTCACCTCCCCGATGAGATGAGGAAGATGATTTAGCAGCGCAGCACTCCTGGTGATTTCACTCTCGCAGAAGACAAAAACAAGCCTCAGTGGCACATTCTTTTTTCCCGTAGCCTGACCGCATAATCGATGTGCAATGGCTTCAGGACTCACAACAAGATGATCCAAGATGTTGGCGTTCCGTTCAGTGGTCGGCGTCGCCTTGGAATTGGACACTTTCTTCTTTTTGTCATTGTGACTCGATGCGGCAGGCTTGCCAGTCGCCTTGCGTTTACCACCCTTTGCCGCTTTATGTGGCTCATGCTTGCAAAGAAGGGCTATGAGCTCCTCCAAAACACGATGTTGCACCCCACTGGTGTCTGGCCTGTGTACTATTCAGATTGGCTTTCTTTAATAAGAAAAGGAGTTCTTACCACATCCAGTTACTCTCTTCTAAAGCTGGTATTAATGTTTCACAAATCCGAGCTAGGCTTCTAAGGTTGCGGGACCAAACAATTGTCATATGAGAAGCGTAGTAATCCGACGAGTGCATAGGCGCAGAAAAATCGGAAGATGAGCTTGCAACGCGTGCCCCGGTCTGTTTACCCTGTGTCGTATCTGCAAATACATGAGTAGGATAGAATCATGAAGAGGATATTAGTACCCTTTTGTGGAATAGAGCGCAACTCTGTGTGTTGCCGCGGTCGCACTTCGTCATCTTCTGTGCGTGCAGACGAAACATCGTCTTGAACCGGAGCATCTCTGTCTCTTTCTGCCGCTTTGAGACAGCGCCGTGATTTCCGCAGACGCTTTAGAGCCACGTCTACGCGTGGAGAAGTGGGTGAGACTCCTTGTAGAGAAAGCGTATAAAGTTGGAGCAGTGTCACGGCATAAACGCGCTCATCGAATGTTTTCAGCTCCGGATCGGGAAGCACCTTGTCGCTCGTACTAGCCCAGCCCGCCAGCGACATTGCGCCACTTTGCCCGGCGACTTCTCTGTGGGAAGGCACTAGAAGAAAGGACACCTCGATAGAAGCCTGAACTCGCGCATTTTCGAGGAGCGCGTCAATGTAGCGAAGGAAGGATTTATGCTGAATATCGCCCTCCCAGTCGTACTCCTTCCAACTTGGAAGGTTGACTGTGAGCCCTACGATAGATTGGGGTTGAGGAGTTTTCCAGTAAATTCATAAAGGAAACCTACATAATACAATATTGGAGTTGTCGGTCCTGATGGTGAAGTGGTTTCCGTCATGTGGTGCCGCGCTGCAGTCACTGTTCGCGCCTAGTTGCTCAAGGAAATGTATGACAGCCTATTAGAGAAAAATTACACGTGGGATACGGAGCCGGAAAGAGTGCCCACATCAAGTCCTGCAGAATCTGCATCTGTTATTGCATTTCCACATCTAGCAGAGATATTCCTATAGAAATGAAGAAAAAATTATTTCCAGTTCTGAGAGCTATTCTGACGCGTACCTCGCGTCGTTTGGGCCCCAATACACACCAACACCTCCTCGGGCGTCTTCGTCATTCCAACATCCAGCGACATGGACGTTGAAGGTCTCCATCTTGACCGTTCAAACGAAGAAGCTGCAAGCAGCTGTTCGGCCATATTCGGATCACTCGGCAGTCGGAGGGTGCCGACTACACCGCAAAACGCTGGAAAACTGCTGGAAAACCAGTGAAGACAGGAATCACTATAAATTAGTGTGCCAGTTGACTGAGATCAGTGAAAGGAACACTGTAATACACTGCAGGGGCAATCTGTAGAAGTCAGTAGCTTGACCAGTGGATTTTGAGTGGATTGCAGTTGGCGGTCGGTCCGACATAGTCCGTGCGGAGTTTGTCATCGGCTTAACCAAGGCCAACGTTACGCGACCACCATCATCGTCGTCGACAGTGTGGGCCCGACGCTCGTGGTCCTCGGTTGCCCTCCTCGCGCTTTCCTCCTCCACCACCCTTCTAGTGGCTGTTTCACGGCATGGTGGGGAAGGCGAACGGGTATTCTCGCAATTGAATGACATTTTGGAACACAATAGGCGACGAGACCGGACAATAAACAGGTTTCCTGGATTCTAGTTATTCAATTTATTGGTTTGTCGAAATCAACATGCGCCGCTCGCTGCACTGTACTGGCCGGCTCCCACTGAGTATTGTTACCGTGCGCTCCGTAGCTTAAACGATATCTAGGAGACGAAACACAACCCGGAAGCCCAGGTACTGCTTCCCCACCAAAATTCAAGGTCCCTTACTTGCTATTGTTTTAGGAACCTGCTATCCCTTTGACAGAAGCGGAACGCACCATCCAGCTTGTAACACAGGCTGCCAACAGTCTACGCCAACAGCTCACAGACAAAGACGCCCAAATCAGTTTCCTCCAAGATCAGTACAAAGCCGCCTCCACATACGTCGGCGAACTGCGTGCCGAAAACGCCCAGCTCGCCGCGTCCAACGCGACCCTCCAATCCCAAGTACTAAGTATCCGCCAGTCTGACTCTCATTCGTAACACATTCGAGAAGCGTGTCGCATGGCTGGAGGATGACGCGAAATCATGGCGCCAGACCGCTGAGTTCCTTAGGGAGAAGGATAAGCTGACGAATGACGACGTGAGGAAGAGGGCGAGCTTACTCGCAGTTCGAGAGGCGGAGATGCAAGTGTTGCGCGCAGAGGTGGCGGACGGGAGAATGTGGCGCGAGAGGGCGGAGTGGAGGGTGAGAGAATTGGAGGAGCATTTGACCAGGATGATTGCTGAAGGAAGTGGACATGTACAAGGCCCGGAGAATGCAAGTTCGCCGCCGTCGTCGCATTAGAAGGATGGAAGTAACGTGAAGTATATCGGCTTCAAAAGGGGCACTAGGGTACTATTGTCGATATCTTGATGTCTTCAGCTTTTCTCGTGTCAGAATCAGATTCTCTTCAGGAGCATGAGCTTCTACTTTACACTCGACATGCGTTACCGTTATAAAACCCTTCAAGGTGGGGATTAGACCGTTGAGTCAAATTCGATAAATGTACCGGAAAAACAATGAGAGCAATATTATAGTGAACAACTGAACACATCGAGAGAACCATGTAGCACATTCAAAGCAACAACGACAAAGCAAAACAGGAGGACAAAAATTCAAGAATCGACTGCGTATCCGCGAGGATGCGTCAAACGCGTTTGACTAGCGGTACAGAACTCAGAACACTCCATAGCCGCTCCATCGTATCACATTGGTTTTGCTGCAGGGATAATCAGTTTCCTCAAACACAATCACCAAGTACAGTATGATCATAAATACCTCCATAGCAAACACGTCGTGCCTTCCAATACCCCAAACCTCACTCAGCGTCTTCCGAGCTTCTTCAGAAACTTGAAGCCGGACGAGCTTGACAAATTTTCTCCTTCTAATCCGCGCATTGGCTGCGCCGACGAGATGGGGAAGGTAGTTGAGCAGAGGCAGACTCTCCAAAACTTCTTCACCTTCACAGATAACAAAAACAATTCGCAGGGCTGTACCATCCTTGTTCTTCTGTTTGCACAACCGGTTCGCAATCGACTTGAGGTCGACATCGATATGGTCAATGATATTGTGTTTCTCTCCACCAGTCGGTGCTGCCTTGGTCTCGGTCACTTTTTGTTTCTTGACATGGCGACTCGACGACGCATCGTCCACCGCCTTGCGTTTTGCTCCGTTTTCCTCTTGGTTCGTGTCTTGATCACGAAAGAGGTCGACGAGCCTGTCTAAAATGCGGAGTTGCAAGTCATTCGGAATTTGTGGCCTACACATATCTCATGGTCATGGAAGCATTCCTAGAGTTGGAAAACAAGCACGTACCACGTAAAATCACTCTGCTCAAGGTCTGGTATTAACCGTTCGCAGATTCTTGCCAAATTGGCGAGATTACGAGCGTTGGATACTTCCGGATGAGCAGTGTAATATGCTGATGATCTCACAGGAGCAGAATATTCAGAGTACGAGCTTGTTTCCAGCCGCTCTAAGGTATCTGTAAAGAATATGAAACAAAGATGAAATGGCAAAATAGGATACCAGTACCGCGTTGCTGAGGTGCGTCCGACTGTGCACGTTGTAGCTGTCGATCTTGGTCATTTGTAATGGGCAATAGTTCCACTTCTGGGTCTTCCAGGGTTGAAACTGATCCATCATCTCGTATCGTAGCACTTTCTGCGACTTTGAGACAGCGCCGTGATTTCTGCAGACGCTTTAAAGCCACGTCTACGCGCGAAGAAGTGGGAGAGATGCCCTGAAGAGAAAGGGTGTAAAGTTCTAGCAGGGTCACGGCATAAACGCGCTCGTCGAATGTTTTGAGCTCGGGATCGGGAGGCGCCTTGTCGCTTGTACTAGCCCAGCCCGCAAGTGACATTGCGCCACTTTGGCCAGCGACTTCTCGGTGGGAAGGAACTAGAAGAAAAGAGACCTCAATAGATGCCTGAATGCGCGCGTTCTCGATAAGTGTGTCAATGTAGCGAAGGAATGATTTATGTTGAATATCGCCCTCCCAGTCGTACTCCTTCCAACTTGGAAGGTTGACTGTGAGCCCTACGAATCATTAAGGTCGAGAAGCTCTTCAGAAATTTCGAAGAAGGAACATACATAATACAATATTGGAGTTGTCGGTCCTGATGGTGAAGTGGTTTCCGTCATGTGGTGCCGCGCTGCAGTCACTGTTCGCGCCCAATTGCTCCAGAAACCGTATGACAGCCTTTTAGAGAAGAATTACACCTGGGAAACGGAGCCGGGAAGAGTGCCCACATCAAGTGCTGCAGAATCTGCATCTGTTATTGCATTTCCACATCTAGCAGAAATATTCCTATAGAAATGAAGAAAAATTTATTTCCAGTTCTGAGAGAAATGATTCTGACGCGTACCTCGCGTCGTTTGGGCCCCAATACACACCAACACCTCCTCGGGCGTCTTCGTCATTCCAACATCCAGCGACATGGACGTTGAAGGTCTCCATCTTGTGACCGTTGAAAGGACGAAGCTACAAGGAGCCGGCCATATTCGGATATATCACTCGGCATTCGGAGGCGCCTGCCGATTTGTTCATTTACTATCACCATCACTTTAAGTTACAGTCAGCTTACAGCGGCACCTGGGGAAGGAATGCGTATTCATCCACCAGAAAAACCGCTTCTAGAGGCCCACAAGCACCGCCCTCTCGGCTGGGAAAAGACATGGGTCCCGTGAATGATTTGGAGCCTCATTTATCTGTCAGCCGTAGACGCTCGCTCTTTTTTCGTGGCGCCTTTTGGAATTCGTTTCTGAAATCAAAGGACATGCAATGCTACTCGACGTACCAACTGGACTTTCCTTGGTTGCAGGCGAGAAACAGCTTTGCACTCGAACTCGATGCAACATTTATTCTTGCTGAGGCTTGCGGTCTTCCATAGGAAGCAAACGGCAGCTGTTCCGTCTTCCTCTCCCCCGGACCGCTCATCAGACTGGTCAGTTGACGGCGTGCAGTGAGGTAAGGTTCGCGTTCAAGTATTTAAATACTCGGATACTCATCGGATTTGCAGACGATGTGCTCATCTGCTCTTAGTATGCTGTACTGTCTACTATTCGCATTATCTCTCTTTCTCCCTCTGTCTTTGGGGCAAGACACCGCTCCAATCGTAGACTTGGGCTATGCAAAATATCAAGGCGCACTCGCTTCCAACATTTCCGCCTTCCGTGGTATGCGCTACGCTGCGCCGCCTGTGGGTGAGTAGATTCCTACCCATGTTAATGTGTCTATTCTCGTTTTCTGTAGGCCCCTTGAGGTGGCGAGAACCTCAGCTTCCGGAGACTGTGCCCGACGTTCAGAACGCAACCGCGTTAGGCCCGGCGTGTCTGCAAGCGAGCAGTGGCATGGCCCCCACCAACCCCTACACTGGCGTCGATGGCACAAAAGCTGACTTTGGTCAGAACGTTAATCGGCGTGCTGCCGACGCGAACTCAGAAGACTGCCTCTTTCTCAGGTAAATCTGGCTCGATACTTGATTAAAGAAGACACGACGCGACGCGACTCTGCCAGTGTTTTTACACCGGGTCTTTTGGATCCAGACAATGTAACAGACCTCTTGCCCGTCGTCGTTTGGATTCACGGTGGAGGGTAAGGCATCTCTAATTATAGGTACATTGCGGGCGGTTGACGATGATTAGTTATGTTAGCGGAAGTGGAAGCGACCCCGGTGATGATCTTGTTCGCGAGTCTGGATTCAACGTCGTCGCTGTGACTATACAATATCGACTGGGACTTTTTGGTTTTCTTGCCGGCCAAGCAGTCAAGGACGGTGGAGCACTCAATGCCGGCTTACGTGCGTTGGATTCTCTGATTCGCGGAAGTACGCCTTTCTGATGACCTTACATTGACAGTTGACCAACATTTCGCATTACAATGGACTCATGCCCATGTCAGTGAGTTGCCTCTATCTAGATCGACGTGGTGTTCATGCTGTTTCAAGATTCGTAAATTCGGCGGAGATCCTACGCGTGTTACAATTTGGGGTGAATCAGCAGGTAGGCGCTCTATTTACAGCAGACCTTTGTT
>QLPD01001107.1:0-48993 GCA_003314085.1 Hymenopellis raphanipes | reverse complement strand
TTGGGATTGGAATAGGTGTCTGTGCCGTAGTCGTGCGAGTCTGCGCTGGATGTGCGCACTTGCGCTTCAAAGCGGGTGTCTTGGGGATTTGGGTTTGGAATTTGGTAACTGCAATGGTCTCGGTTCTTGGTTGGCCATCTGAATACCTAGAAGGAATTAATGCACGATGAACAGACAGCGTCAATGAAAGGGAATACCAGAATTCCACTAAGCGCTCTTGTAGCGAACTAACACTCGTTGATTTTCCATACGATATTTTGATTGGGGCGGCATCGCACGCGTCTTGAAGTGGTTTCTTCTGTCTAAAAGATGCGCTTCAGAGACAGGGTCGTTAGCCTGAAATGAAATGATTCAAAGAACACGCAGCGTACAGGTGCTTCTGAAGCTCGTCGAGTGATTTGAGAGTCCCGTCGGGTAGATGGGTGAAAACGACACGAGCGTGTGCTTTCGAAGGTTTGATGGCTGCAGGGCCAACACCTGCCGTTGATGGCTCCATTTTAGGTCATAAGAATCAATCGTCAAAAAGAGTGCGTATTATGCAAAATGATAATGTATGGTTGTATCGAATAAATTACGGCGGGTTACGCGACGTGGTGGGAGGACGAGAGAGTAGAGCACGTCGCTTACCCTACGGGGTCACCAAACGGTTGTGACTCACGCCGAGGCTGCCGGTGCGGGTCACCATCCGATCGTGACCTTGCCCAAGGGAGAGCTTATGCGGTCTCCTCGTTCTTACAATACCCCCCACATGTGAGTCAGGACATGCGGAAGGAAAGAAAAGTAGTCGGGGATGCCCGACAAAAAATTGGCCAATGTTCTGTAGCTATCCATCAGATGACAAACATCTGAAGGACTGCGCCACATGCACCAGCCACCATCATCACCAGTCCCAAGTCTCCAGCTCTCTCTTCTCCTTCTTCACTTCCTCCCTCTCTCATTTCCACAATCTCCTCCCTTCACATCAGGAATTGCCCCACTGGCAAATATCTCCTGAAATCTTTAGAATAGTTGAAATATCCTTAAAATACCCGAAATTTACTGTTTTAGCAGATTCGGAGGAATGGCAAATCTTAGCTATCCCTCCTTTTTCCCAAGCTGATTTTAGCTTCTAAAAAGCTGGTATCAGAGCCCTTTGAAGCAAGATTTACCAGACCATTTTGCTTATTCCACTGCCAGGACCCAGACCACACCAATGGAAAGCAAAGAACATCATGCATTGGGCAAGTACTACGGACACAAAGGCTACAATACGGCAAAGACGTGATGCTACAGACAATACGTATCAACCCATGCCATATCAACCAACCACAATCGACGACAGAGGCAGCACTGTGGTAGACGATGATCAGCGGAATTGGACCTGAAGCAAAGGGAGTCTACATACCGAGACGGGCTTCCACCACACCGCAACGAGCATTGTTGGCATTAATCGCGTCGCAACACCGCCGCTCTTCAGGGGGTGCTCAGTCGTTGCTGGCCTGCCCCGCTATCGACATAACCTGCGCCGCGGCTATCGTCACTGTGAAAAAAAAATTAGTCTTGTACATTTGTGGTGCATAAATATCGCACGACGTACCCAACGATAGCGTATCCCGCGATCGCGCCTGCTTATCGTGGTCGCAATTGCAAGCACGCCTAAAGCAAACGGCGGCCATGACCGGGCTAGGCAACAATTAGGCGTGTGGGTAGATGACGGACAGAATGCATACATTGAGCTGAAATAGATGGAAGGCTGCCCAGAGCGAGTCAGTTCGAAATAGTCCGTGGTAATATTGCGGGCGTTATGCGGTCTTGGAGATGATTGAAGTGCGTATGCACGAGGAGAGGGGAACCGCACCTTTGCCATTGCCTAACGAACGTCCGGCACTATGCTGAGGCCCCGAAGGAGATTTGAGTGGTTGCTGGCCGCTTACCCGCAGCGTGTAGAGGGCGTCCATGAAAAAAAGACTGGGAGGATGATGTGAGAACAAGGACGTGCAACCGAGGAAGGCGGAAGGATGAAGCGCGGGCACACAGAGTGCCCGTTGATTCGACGAGGAAATGGCATGTCAACCAAAAGACGTACCTTGTCGTCCCATATAGCGTCAAAAATGCCCTTCACTCGCGGTTACTACGCGCTAGCGACGCAAAGTGGTCGAGGTCAGCACAGCCTGTTCGCAGTCGTCGCGTATCGTGGTCGTCGTGGTCGTCGGCGGGTCATGGCGAGAAGGAAAGAAGTGTTGAACCATATTTGGTCATGGTTCGTTTTCATACAGCGGGCTGATCGGTCCATCGGTCCGTGACGGAGTTTCAAACGGACTTGACGATTTTCGTTTCCATCATCTTGCTCGCTGCCTCCATCGACGGCCACAAGACTAGTGCAGGCATGCTAACCCTCTGAACTTAGGCCTATCAATCAATAGAGCTACTGGAGCCCATAAACTTTACTTCAAATATTTTGCTTCTGTCCTTATTCCTTATCTTGCTCGAAAGCATGCTAATCTTGGCTTTTTCAAGCTAAGACCTCCATTTCTACAAATATCGACTTTTTTATGACATTTCTGGAGAAATTTGCCAGTGGGGTTTTTCCTGATGCCATCTCCTCCCACATCTCCTACTCTCATCTGTGAAGGTCAAGGTAGACCTTCCGACTTTGGATAGAGAGATAAGTGGCTCAATGAGGTAATCCGAAGAAGATTGCGTTGATAGTACGAGTACATACAACAAGTTTGGTAGCTTAAATAGTAATGTACGAGTATGCGGGTGAATACGAGTGAGGTAAGAATAAGTATGATGAGTAAAGAAGAGTCAAGGTGATGTAAGTGGTACGACGGGCGTGTACGAGCAGGAATAGGCGAGTACAAGTAAGAATAGATGAGTCCCGAGAACCCCGAGGTGGTGAGTACCCGATCCGGAACGGTGACCATTACACCATCTCCCCTCTAAAGACGAAAGCAACGCGAAGTCGCATAGTGGAGGATCGACAGTCAGCGCTTCAACGGCGGGTCATAACGAATGGGTGGTTTGGAAACACGACCACTGCGTGTTGTGGTTTGAGGTGCCGTCTCGAAGTGTTGACGAAGATTCTGATGGACTGGTGGTGGTGATGGTGGTCAGGAGACAGCATCAACAGCTGATGTTACCGTTGACGAGGAACTCGGTATGGGAATGTGAGGTAGCGGTTCCACGAGAGGTGAGAACTGTTTCGATAGAACCGAGGCATGAGGACGCGGAGCTTTTGGGTGACGTCGGTGAAATCTGTCCAAGAGTTCGTTGTCCGTGGTCGGAATATCTGATAGTGGTACTGTAGCGTTTCGACCGTAGGTTCGCGGCCTGTGACCCGATATGCCGCGAACCTACAGCGAACAGCTTCGTATCCAGGCACAAACCCGGGAATTACCTGATTTGGATTGTCCCGCCGCAGGCGGGACCGAAAATTTCCACTTTTGGAAGGGTGTGCCTGGCTCAGAGGCACCGTGACGCGATATGCGATATATATAGGTTCGCTTCGCGACCCGCCGTGACCCGATATGCGAATATCCGGTCGAAACGCTACAGTACCCATGCACTTTCTTCAATAGGAAGTCCGTGCCATTGAACAAAGTACTCATAGCGATGGCCTACTTTGCGCGATTCCGAAATAGAGTGGATCCGTGGAGCCTGATCTTCGATCGCAAAAGGAACCGGGTCTGCATGTGGATGAAATTCCGAAGGGTCATGGTATTTCTCGAGTAGCATGACATTGAAGACGGGGTGAAGACGGGAAAGGTAGGATGGGAGATCGAGTTGATAAGCCGAGTTTCCGATTCTCCGGATGATGCGGTACGGTCCAAGACGACGATGGTCCAGTTTCATCGTAGGGCGCGTCGTCGTGATGTTACGACGCAGTAACCAAACGAGTTCTCCTTGTTTGAACTCTGGTGGAGCGAGATGCCGGGCGTCGTAGTACTTCGACTGCTGTTCTTGAGCACTGAGAAGCTCTGCACGGAGCTCCTCATGTATGGTATGGAGTCGCGCCGAAAGTTCATCGGCGGCGGGAACAGTGGAGAGTTGGGAGAGCTTGGGTTCAAAAGTTGGATGAAAAGCGAGGTTGGCGAAGAATGGGGTTTGTTTAGTAGATGAGTTTTCGAGATTATTGAAAGAGAACTCCGCCAAGGGTAGGTAATCCACCCAATCATCCTGCTGGTACGAGCAGTATGCACGGAGGTAAGTCTCGAGTGTCTGGTTTGTACGCTCCGTAAGACCGTCGGTTTGGGGATGATAGGCCGTAGAGGTACGGATGTCCACGTCGAGACGAGTCATTAAAGACTTCCAAAAGTTGGAAACGAATAGAGAACCTCTGTCGCTGATGATGGACTGAGGAAGACCGTGATGCCGGAAGATTCGATCTATAAATAACCAAGCGAGGTCGGCAGAAGTCATGGACTCGCGACATGGAATAAAGTGTGCTGCACGCGTTAAACGGTCACAGACGACCCAGATTGAGTCGTATCCATGCGAGACGGGGAGTTTGACAATAAAGTCCATGGAGATTGAACTCCACGGTCGTGCAGGGATATCGAGTGGTTGCAAGAGACCGTATGGTTTGTGACGTGGAATTTTGATTCGAGAACAAGTATCGCATGCTTCGACATATCGACGAATGAAAGTGTTCATTCCGGGCCAGGAATAGTCGCGTTGAACCAAGTTGAAGGTACGTGTACGCCCAGGATGACCCGCGATCAATGTGTCATGGCGGTTTTGAAGGATTTCAGTTCGAAGAGATGGAGGCACGTAGAGTCGACCTTTATGAAAGACGAGGTCGTGAATGACGGTGAAGTCGGGGTTACCCTTGGTGATGTGAGCACGCCACTCAGTATCCAATTTGGTGGCTTCTTTGAATTTGTCCACTAAATCAGAGTTGTCGATATTGAGTGTTGTGATGGCAGAGGTGTAAACAGGATGAGAAGTCGAAAATGAGGATATGGAGTATTGGGTAGGAGTGTCTGTCAAGTCTGAAGTGTGTCGAGGAGAGAGGATGGTTTGTTTCATGAGTTCAATGTGTTCATCTCCCTTCTGAGGCATGAAATCCGAACGACGTGATGGAGAATCAGCGACATTGTTTTGTCCGGGTGCCCAGGAGAGTTTGAAGTCGTATTCAGATAGGAACATGGCCCACCGCGCTTGTCGGCGATTCAGAATTTGAGCCTTCATGAAATATTCCAGGTTTTTGTGGTCTGAAATGACAGATATTGGATGTGGAGAGCCGAGTAGCCAGGCGCGCATGTCCCGAAAGTTTTCTATGACGGCGAGAAGTTCCTTGTCATGCACGTCGTAGTTGATTTCCGCGGGAGCAAATGCGCGGGAGTAAAACGCGACTGGGTGTAAGACGCCGTCACCATCCGGTTGCTGTAGAACACCAGAGAGTGCAAAATCAGAGGCGTCGGTGGAGAGAGTGCAGGGAAGTCGAGGGTTGAAATGTCGAAGAACGGGTTCGGCCATAAAACGTTGTTTAAGAGTGTTGAACGCGTTTTGAGCAGTCGCGTCAAAATTCCATGGCACGTTCTTTCGAGTAAGGAGAGTGAGCGGTCTTGCAATGCGAGCGAAACCATCAATGAAGCGACGGTAAAAGTTGCAGAAGCCAAGGAAGGATTGTATGTCCTTGACTTTAGTGGGTTCTGGCCAGTCGGCAATAGTGGCAAGTTTCTTTGGGTTCATTTTGATACCCTCGCCGCTGATGATGTAGCCGAGATATTCCACTTCAGATTTGTCGAATTCACATTTCTTTGCATTGGCGCATAGGTTTGCGTCACGTAACCTGTCGAGGACCTGTCCAACGTGGATATCGTGTTCTTCTTGAGTTCGGGAAAAGATGAGAATGTCGTCAAGGTAAACAACACAAACGACGTCAATCAAGTCGTGAAGAACATCCTGGATGAAGTTTTGCCAGGCCGCGGGAGCATTGGTAAGACCGTAGGGTACAATGAGGTGTTCAAAGAGTCCAAGGTGCGTTCGAAAAGCTGTTTTCCATTCGTCGCCTTCTCTGATCCGAAGGTGACTATAGGCGGATTTGAGGTCTATGACAGTGTAGACCTTACAGCCTTGTACGCGGTCAAGGAGGTCGTCAACAAGAGGGAGTGGGTAACGATTCTTTCGAGTGATGGCATTGAGTCCTCGAAAGTCGACGCAAAGTCGGATCTCGCCAGTCTTCTTTTTGGTGAAAAGGACAGGTGCACCGGCTGAAGATGTGGAGGCGCGAATATGACCGCGGCGCAGATTGTCATTGACATATTGTGCGACGGCTTCGCGCTCTGCTTGTGTTAGTCGGTACATGGCCTGAAATGGCGGTGTTTTCCCTTCTTCGAGCTCGATTTCAACATCGTAAGGGTGATGCTCTGGGAGGGTTTCGAAGTTGGATGGATTGAAGACTGTATCGGCCCACGGGAAGTATTTGGCCGGAATATAGGACTTGTAGTCGACAGGATCCGGCGGGTCAGGTTCTGATGGAGGCGGTGGATCCGAGTCGTTGGAGAAGGAATTAATGAAGTAGGAGGAGGAGTTGCTAAAGAAGCGAAGATATGTCACCGTGGAATTACGCGTCTGTTTGTTGAACCGTTCGGGTGTCAGGATCTTGATGTCCGGCGGCTTAGGTGGAACAGATTCTGGTTCCGCGGGATTCAGGATTGAGTCCGATGTTTGAAACAGAGACGGCTTGAAGTGAGATCCGCCTCCGTTGAATTGGATCAACGCTGCGAGAAATGAGGTACGTGGAGGTGGCGTAGAAGTCGAGGGTTCATCGAGTGTATGAATGTCCTTGTCTTCATTAAGAGATTCCGACGTGTCGCGAGTCGATAATCGTGAAGATGTCGCAAGGGTGGAAGTGAAGGGTGAGCCAGCGAGACCGAAGCCTATGCCGACACGCGTAGTGTTAAGCGAGGCGGGTTCTTGTGAGAGACCGAAGCCTTTCGCAAAGACCGTCGAGGGACTGACTCGAGACAAGCCACAGCAGGCGAGTGAAAGTGAATTAGCCGCCCAATCAATAGCAGGATTGTGACGACGGAGCCAGTCGAGACCGAGGATGATAGGATAGCCGACAGAAACGACGGCGAGAGCAAGAGTTTCTGAGTGGTTCGCGATGGTGAGATTAGTGAGGACGTCCTGGGTGATCAGTCCGGACGAGATTGGACGATCGTCGACAGCCATGATGGGAACGGGAGTGCTGAGACGTCGTCGAGAGAGGTTATGCTTATTCGCGAGGTTTTCCGAAATGCACGAGTTGGTCGCGCCGCAATCAATCAAGGCATAGGTGGAAAAAGATTTATGATTGGGAAACTGTAAACGTACAGAGATAAAGAAGTGGTTTGGGGAGTATAAGTAAGAGCCGAGGGAAAAAATGTAGCGAGGAGCGGGTGTTCGCGCTAGGAGATATTGTCCGTCAATAGCGCGAACGAACGTAGGCTCCGGCGCGTCCTTGGTGACGAGTGTAGGCGCCTCTCCTTTGACCGGTAGCCTCGAGGCATGATGTTGGCTCCCGGTTAAGCTTTTCCCGAGCTGGGAGCAGCTTTCTTCTTGGCGTCGGCGAATTTCTTCTTCGCGGCTTCTCCCATGTTGGGGCAATTATGAGCGCCGTGTCCCGCACCACCGCAGTAAAGGCAGAGGTTGTTGTCGCGGCGGCGTTGTCGTTCCTCAGCCGTGAGAGGTCCGCGTACCTTGGAGGTGCGTGACGCGTCGATTTCCATGGGAATGCCTGGCGAGAGTGCGCTGGTCGTGGTGGTGGAAGAAGAAGAAGTTGATGTAGACGGCGTCGGAGTTTGTGGGTACGGAACGGAGTTAGAAGAACGCGTGGTTGATGGGGTGCCTTTGGCGTGGGAAGATGAGTTATTTTTTCCTTCTCTCTTTCTCTCTTGCTCGCGCTCATGGACGCGATTGTCCTTTTCGATGGCAATCTTGACGAATGCGTCGAAGAACTTTGGTAGGTCGCTGCGAGAGATATTGGAGAGTGCATCTTTAACTTCCTCCTTCAGGCCGGCGTAAAACTTGTCGATTTTGGTCTGGTCTGACCAATCGACGTACGCGACCATTTCTTTGAAGCGCGAGGCATATGTGGAGCAGGAGGAGGTCTGTTTGAGAGTCTCGAGTTTGCGCGAGTACTCATACGAGAGATTGGTGTCTCCAAAGTGAGCACGAAACTCATCAATGAGATTGCTGAAATTCTGGAGCAGTGCGGGATTGAACTTCTGGATGCCACGAAACCACTGCTTGGGAGCACCTTCCGCCAGGTATGAGTTCATGACGAGAGCCTTATCTTCCTCCGTGGTGAGCGAACCGCGTTGGAGTTTGACGGCATTCTGGATTTCGGAAATGAACGCGTCAACGTCGGCTGCTTTGCCAGTGAACGGGGCGGGTTCTTTGAATGTGGGTTTGGATGGTGCTCTGGCAACCTGGGTAGTGGTGACAGTGGGCTGAGGCTGACTCTGGAATTGCTGCTGTTGGGCAATGAGGTTCTGGAGGAGCTGGGTTGTAGCCTCTGTAGCGAGACGCTGTTGGTTGGCGTTGTCGCTGATGCTACCGAATGTCAAGAACATGTGGGCGAGTTGTGCTTGGGTCAACTGGATGGGGGCATTGGGATCAGCACTTGTGGAAGGCTGCATATCGTCGTTGAGACCCCAGGAGGCGCCGTCGTCTTGGTTCATGTTCGAGGTGATGAGGAGTGGATACGAGGAAGGGTGTTTTACGAGTGTGGTGGTACTATCAAATTGTGAAGGTCAAGGTAGACCTTCCGACTTTGGATAGAGAGATAAGTGGCTCAATGAGGTAATCCGAAGAAGATTGCGTTGATAGTACGAGTACATACAACAAGTTTGGTAGCTTAAATAGTAATGTACGAGTATGCGGGTGAATACGAGTGAGGTAAGAATAAGTATGATGAGTAAAGAAGAGTCAAGGTGATGTAAGTGGTACGACGGGCGTGTACGAGCAGGAATAGGCGAGTACAAGTAAGAATAGATGAGTCCCGAGAACCCCGAGGTGGTGAGTACCCGATCCGGAACGGTGACCATTACATCATCTCCCTCAACACCACCTCTCAACTCTGAGTCCAAGCTCAACACTCCATAATCTCCCAGCCCACCCTCCCTACACCCCCCATTATTTACTCATCATCAACTTTGAGAGAAGATCTCGATCTAAGAGACGATGTGGAAATAATCCACAGTTGAGATCTAAGGGGAGGGGAGAGGGCGGGCGATCCATTGCAGACACGTAACGGGCACGGCCGTATTTGTGCCATCCGCTACGGTTACGGTGACCGTAAAAATGGCTGAAACAGCTGTGAGCACAGCCATCTATGTGGCATAGCAAAAGTATGAAGGGAACATTGTCCATTCAATTTCCAAATGCCACGGAACCGAGTGTAATGTCTGTTAGAGCTGGGATGTGCGCCTCAATCGCGGTGCGTATTGGAATGACCGTAAGGTGGCCGTTTTGGCCGTACTTATGGTCAAGTCCAGACTCTCCGCAGTACGGATGACCGTGCCATATACGGTACCCGTCGTAACCGTAAAACGGTTACGGTGTCCAGAAGATGATGCAGGCAAAAACAAATAGACATACTATGGTGCCATGGATTGCGAATTCGAGGTGTGCTTCAACTGACTTCCAGGAGGCGAATAAGCTTTCGACCTGGATCAAGTTCAAATACAGAAATCTCAGCCAGAGATAGGCATGAAAAGAATGTAAACATTACATTATAGCTAAAGCTACATGAGCGAATCGTTCCAAATATGTCGGCACAATCATCAATCGACTGCACCAAATGAAGCAAGTGAATCCTCCTCGGGGTGATGTTTGTCCCAAGATGTATGATAGCCCATGACCGACGAAGTCAGAGACTCGTGGCAAGGACTAAAGTCACATCCGGGCCTTCGAGCAAGAACCAGTCTCCACAGCTGTCTTTCCACTAGCGGGCAACACGTGTTCTCGTTGTTCTCGTCATTACACTGGCAACACGGCTCCAAAGTGCCGGAGTAGTAGCCCCATTCACGGGGCAAATCCTTATCTGTTCTGGAGTTGTCTTCGAGGTCATCTCGGACCTCCTCGTTGGCTTCAGTAGTACTCCTGAGCTGTTTGGCCAAAACCAGTTCTCGCATCTGAGACTGATCTGGGCATCGACGAGAGGTGATGGGAGAGTGGATTCTGAAGAGGCGTCGAAGCTGGAAGCTCCGCACAGTGTGACGCATGAGTGGAGGATATTGGAGATGAAAAGCCAAACTCGACTTGCGTGAAGCCTTCATTGTAATACGCAGGTGGTAATCAAGTTGAGAAGCTGGCGCGAAGCGGCATAGCCGCCGAATCGAGTTGGGAGGCTGACGCGAAGGGCAGCCTAGCAGCCAACTAAGTGCGCGATGCAGGCAGGGGTCACCGCCGCAAAGTAACGCGCTTCCCAACAACCCAAAGTCCAAAGCTTTCGGCAAAGGACGCAAGGTTGACCAAAGGGAATGATGTGCCAAACATGGTGGGCAAGCCGGCACCATGGATGGATGCAGATATGTCCAGGTCGCGAAATCTCAGTGGAGAGCTATGACAGTCCAACGGACGCATCACCGAACAGATCTGCAAAGATTTGGGCAGAATGGAATGTGGGGAGAAATGGAAAATGATATGGGCGGCAGAACAGCCAACTGAGTGCGCGACGTAGGCGGGAGTCGCCGTCGCAAACTAATATCCCAAGGTTTCCCAACAGCCAGTCGACTGGAGTCCATGGTGCTCCAAACACGGCGGGCAAGCCGGCACCGCGGATGTATGCAGAGATAGACAGGTTGCGCGGAGAAGTCAGACAGTCCGAAGAGCGTGTTATAGAATAAATCCGGCAAGGTTTGGGCAAGCGACGATGGCTAAATGAAGGGAGAAATGGAAAATGGCATGGGGTGGTGGAAGGCAGAGTAGTGGGTAGCTGGGCACGCAAGCGGGTCGCGTGCACTGAATGGCGTGCCTGTGCTCTCCGACGAGCAAACTCGCAAGAGAATCCATTGGGTTTGAACGACTAATCGCCAAACATGGTCAGAGAGGCGGGACTGCCAATGCTGGACTCGGCTCTCGAAATGATGATGGGGTGACCATGACCAGCTCCTGTAGCAACCCTCGCGGTGGGCTCCATTGTGAAGACTCGCGCTTCCGTATTGCAAGGGCTTGAGGAGGCGGTTTGGTCGAGTCGCGAGCTCTGTAACTCTGAGCGCAGAAGAGAACCTGTCACCCAGGTCTGGGTCCTAGCCGTGGAAACGGAAGCAGGTATGGATGCTCAGCCGAGTAGAGCAAGCCTTAACGTAGCTTCATACGGGACCGCACGGCGCGTTCGGGGGTGTCCAATCGTCCTCACAGTTAGAGAACAACAAATCGGCAATTATGTAAGCTATCGTACTGACACACATGTATGCTACGAGTATCATACTACGAGTTCTTACATTTCTACATCTGTAACACTGGAGTCGTTGCTCATGGGACCTGGGTAAAGTATTTTTTTGTTGATTACGCACAGTCCTCTCAGTATCCCTGAAGGTGTTCGTTTTGTGTTGATTGTCTTCGCCGTCCAAAGTCTCTGGTACGTAGGGGATTTATCGTGCGTGATAACTCAGACTTATGTATCGCGTTTATAGGAAGAAGCCAAGGGGCATGGCGCGGAACTTCATGACGATTACTGTCGCCATCATGTTCGCCATGTCGCTGGTGCTCTGGGTGCTCAACTTTACCAATCTTCTTAAAGTGTTACATACCTTTGTTGTTATTGACGGGCGAAGTCTCCTCGAGAAGGCTACTGCGTACAACCAGGGTCCTCAAAACTCTCAAGTCAATGCTGCGTCTGTCATTTTCAACTTCGAGGTAAGACCTGCCAATCCAGCGTGTGGTATTAGTCCTCATTCAATGTGACAGTTCTTTATTGGCGACTGTGTTGTTGTGTGGTGGTCCGTCTCCCCGGAAGGCATGACGTGCATTTATTGATTGATTATTCGGCCGCAGAGCCTTGATGCTTTGGGAGATGAGCTGGAAGGCAGCGATCCTTCCTATTGTTTCATTGGCGGCCAACCTGGTAATGGATTTATACTATATGGGATGCATGGAGACGACTGGTTAGCACGAGACAGACGGGTTAGAACCAGCCAAGTGTTCAGGCACAGAAAATCATGTATTTTCTCTCGCTGGGGATCAACTGCTACGCTGATGATAGCTGTCAAGGCCTGGTTTGTTTCTCTACCATTTGCACTGTCTTTACCAATATTGACTTCTTCTAGGCAGCTGCGACGATCACTCGCAGGAACAGGCCTAGGAGCGAAGAGGCGAAAGACGAATACGCCACAGATTCTTCTGCTTCTTGTAGAATCCGACTCTGCCTTTTACCTGATCTATTGGGTTCGTTTTCCGTAATCTCTTGGGCCCTTTCTAAAATCAGTTATACCAGGCAGCTAAATCGTTCACTTTTTTCTCGGGCGCTACATCCGGAGAAGCCTCGTTCTTCGCGCAGCAAGTTCTCTTCAGTCTGGCCAATGTGATTGTGGTAAGCGGTGTGAGGTTATCTTTTGACCACCAGGTGGTTAAGCGTACTTAGAGTTTAAAAGTCCGGTTGGGTCCGGTTGCGGCACCCCAATCTGGAAAGACCGGGGACCGCAACTGGTTGCAACTTCCCAATTTTGGGTGCAACCGCAACTGGACTCGGTCCTAGTCAAGGACCAGTTGCGGTCCCAGTCTTTTAGCGGTCCGCAACCGGTCTCAACCCAACTGGTTGCAACTGGTTTAGGGTAGTGGAAACAACCTAGGTTAGTATACCGATAGGTTGTTTCCCGGTAAATAACTGGTAATTTACCGGTTCGTAACCTAAGGGCCTGCGAGGTAGGTTAATTACCTCCACGTGACATTTTCACGTGATCTGAACGCCACCGGATGTGAGGAGTGTGCTTCCTGCTATTGCAGAGCTGTACCACCACACCTAAATACAGACAACATATTCCTCTCCTTCTGTTCATGAAATTCCACTGTTGAATCCAATGCTAGAGTTACTAGACACTCCAGAAGTTCAGAAGTTTAAATCAGGCTCAACAACATGCAGTATAGACTAATTTTATGGTCCTAGAGTTTTCTACTACATTAGTGGATCTGTAGTATACACAAAGAAAAGGTCTGAAGCCAAAGGAGAGGGAAAACAGCACCAGCAGACTCTGACGAAGACCTCCGGCTGAGGGTCACGTGAAAATATCACGTGCCGGTAAATAACAGTTTCTAACTGGTAAATAACCTAGGCCGCTGGGAGGGTAGGTAAATAACAGTTATTTACCACCCCCGGAGGTTATTTCCACGACCCTAAACCGGTTGCGGACCAGTTGGGACCGGTACCAGTAGCATAAAATAGCATAGCTCTGGCTTGAACTCAGGCTCTGAGAACCACTAGCTCATGCCCGTAGCCCATAACCACTACACTAACGGCGTTCATTATATATCTTTCACTCAATGCTCTCATTCACTCACTGAGTCAGAGAGTATAACAAAAAAAATACAAGTCTCTACACAATACAAGCTACAAGAGTTTCGGAAAGTATTTAAGACTATCTACCCATCGTGTCGACTGATCCCGCCAAAACCGCGCCTTATCCTCCGAGGTCGTCTTCTCCGAATGGAAGAATGCCTCTTGCGACTGAAAACCATTGTAAACCCACCGAAAGAGTGCGCCTGGGGTATACTGAGTGAGAGAGTACCTCGTCTCACCAGGAGAGATGTCGGTATTGGAGTGAGTAACAATAGCGGATGGGATAAAGATCGTTGTCCCCGCAGGAAAGTCGATAATGAGTTTGAGCTCGTCGAGAACCATTTGGCCACCTTGAGTAGCATCGAAATTCCCAAAGGCAGAGACGGGACACCAGCCGGGCGGATGATTAGCACGGTCGCGGTGCGGCTTCGTTACCGTACGAGGGCCCACATTGACGGTGAGCAGAGCGAAAGCTGAGTTCGCGAAGTTGCGCTGAAGAGAGGGATCACGTTCGTGAATCGCGTTGAGGTTCTCCGCATAAGCAGAGAACATAGCTGGATTGTGTGCAGCAAACAAACCTAAGAGGCCAAGAATCAGTATCAAAATACAACACAGAGAGCACAAACTCACAGTTCACCCATCCTGAGAGTCGTTGGATCAAAGGACTTGAAACCATTTGATCCATAAACCTTTGAACTGACTTGGTCAAGGATCGGTTCATCGGGCGCTAATATGATAAGTTAATACTTTTGAAGAATCCATACAGGAAAGGCTTACCTTTTCCCCCCCGCCATACCCGGTACCTCGCGAGGGCGCAGGAAACCTTCCTCGGCGATGCAGCTTCATTTTCTTGGGGAAGCGAACTCCCTTCCGTGCCCGCTCGATGAGCGCAGGGATCCCATGCTCCACCTCCTTCCATGACTGGCGGCTTTTCTCCCCACGCGGTTTCCCTCCCAACAAGACCAAGAACCGGCCTTCAGCATCCACAACGGGCACACATGCACCCTCCACCCAGCGATCCTGTTCTGGCAGCCAGCGTATATGGCGGTAACCACGTCGCACATAATCCGGAAGCCTCCAAGATCTTGCAGAGGGGGGAGGCTCTCGGCGAACGGTGAATGCAGAGGAATCTACAGGTGCATCATGGTTGACATGGTAATTGAGTAGTGGGATGGGAGAGGAACGTTCGTTGACACGCTGCAAAGTGACAAGCTTCAGGCAGGTGCCCAATGCATCCTGGGCGTCCTGCAGCTTCCGATTTCGCCGTGCACGCGAGGAATGCTTGGCGCTGTTTTTTGGGATTTGATGGCGATGTTTTGTCGTGCTGTGCTCGGGGGAATGAACGGAGAGGTCGACTGGAGAGGTGAGTGTTCTGAGTTGAACCAAGGAGGATGACAAGTGGGATGAAGAACTGGGCACAGAGGAGAAGGGCGAATCGTGCATGCCGGAGACAGCAGATGACGCGTCTTGCAGAGGAGGGCGCGTCCTTTGATCAGATGGAATGAGCTGCAGTAGAAGTTAGCAAAATAAACGTCGAGAAAGTGAGGATACACACCTGTGTATCCATACGTGTATCCATCGTTCCATCATCGCTGTCGTCGCCGTCATCGTCACCATCGTCAATATTAAAATCCTCATCAGTGGAATCCCCCTCGTCATTCATCTCAGCCAGTTGGCGCTGCAGCAGCCTACTGGCGGTCACATTAGGGCAGACAATAGGCTTCGCCAGCATATAGGGGGAAAATTCGTTTCCAGAACATGTCCGGCGCGACATCTAGAACGGATAAGAATCGGTAAGGACACTGATGTAAAGTAGGAAACAAGGAAACAAGAGAAAGCAAGAACGGCGAAACGCGACGACTGGTACACCCGCGTCCCAAGGTCGGGTCGTCGGGGAGCAGCCGTCGCGTCCAAGAGGAGAACAATGGGGAGAGCACGACTGCCGGTACACCCGCGTCCCAAGGTCGGGTCGTCGGAGAGCAGCAATCGTACCCATGCGAAAACAGACGAATAGCAAGAAACAGAGCAGAAGAGACTTACCAGCGTGAATCCCGTAGGAGGTGGTTGTACTAAGAGGTAGGAAACTGATCAACAAACTCACGTGCTCATATTTTAAGGACAACTTAAAACTTAACATTTCTATTGAATGATAATTCCAAATAGCATTTATTAACAGCATAGGTAAAGAAAACAGATAAGTAGAGCTGGTATTGAAGAGTGTGGTGGTATACGGAAATCGACAGTGCGAATCTTGGCCGAAGAGTCATGAGGCCCGTTAGGTGGAATGGGAGATGGGGTGGAGGCAGGGGAGTAGGGAGAATGCATTGGCAATGGCGTCTCTAGTGGCGGCGTTTGTCCGCTTCGAAGACCAAGGAATACCATCCATCGTCGGCGTCGCCTGTTGGCTCCGGGTTCAAAAGTTGGATAGACTTGAAGGTGATGAAGGTTCCGAAAGGGGGTTGGCCGTGTTTCGAAACAGTCTGTAGAGAGTACGTCGGATAGTCGACTCTGAGAGAAACGACGTACGCGATGAAATGGGGAAGTCTGGCGGGGAGCAATGGATTGAAATGCTGTCCTCCGATTAGGATCTTTCTTTGGTTCTGGATGTGAACCATGGATAATCAAAAAAATAAGCAAAACATACGCACTTTATGGGGCTGGGCACGTCCACGACGCCGTCCAGCCCCGACGCCTTCACAAAGCAATCCCTGCGGCCGTCGAACACCACCGTTGTACGATCCAAGGCGAGAAAGAGAGGGAAAGTGATGCCTGCCGCGCGGACGATGGTGGTAGGAGGAAAGGAATGAGAACGATCATGATCATTGTCAATCAGAATACATTAACTTATCATACAAAAGATTTTTCAAGAATTGCAGCGGTAAAAGTACAGGCAAGAGAATGAAACCATCAAGAGAACATACAAAGTAAACCACCAATTACGTCTCCTCCTCCTCCGCCTCCTCCTGAGACGAATCTAGCTCATCCAACTCGCCCGACTCATCGTCCTCGTCCTTGTCCTCCTTCTCCTCTCCAGATCCATCCGTTGCGTGCTTGGAAGATTTCTCCGCGAGTTTCAGTTTCTTTTTCCTGGCGTTAAAATCCTGATAAACCTGGTAATCCTCATGCGGGTAGTCGTGGATCCGCTTGAGACGGCCGACGCGCCTACGCTTGCTGTAAAGAATTGTCAGCCTATAGCACGGTTGAACAAGAATCGTACTCACGGCTTATCGGGGTCGCTATGGCGACGTGCATCCTCAGCCAGCAGGATGCTGAGACGGTTATATGTTCGGTGTTTGGCCTGGTGCTCGTTTTGATAAAGGCGGTCGGCCTCTCGTTCTTTTGGCGTCATCCTCGCGCGCTTTCTGTGATCAAAAATGAGTCCTTTGAAGTCGAAGAAAAAAGCAACACGCACTTGGCCATGCTCTTACCTGTCACTCGAGCCAAGCTGTTTGTCCTGAGATAGCACATTCAATAGCACCGCAGTCAGAATACCCGGTATGTAGCACGCAGAAGCACCATTTGCGCAACCCAAAAGAACTGACCTGCTCGAAAAGCCTTGAGTCTCCCCGTCGTGAGCACTCCGTCCACGCATTCCAGCAACACGTTCTGGAAATCTGTAAAACCGAAGAACCAGCACTGGTTGGTGATCGAACTGTGCAAGTACGGAAGAAAATAGCGTGAAAAGCCATATCTTGAACTCTGCATAGTCATTCGCCATGAAGCGGGGGTGGTTGTTCGCGGGGTCCATTTTTGGGCAGGGCGGCGGGCTCACGTGTGCGTTTGATTACCGGTGCCGTCAGGAGAGCTGTCGTTGCTGTCATTTCGTGTCAATTTGCTCCTGACGAAGAAGAAGACGGCGATAACGTCCCAGCCGAGTTAGACGCAGAAGGTGTAGACTCTCGTGTGAGACAGACTCAGGAATCCAAGATTCATTACTGCCGATAAATAAGGTCATACGGGGCGCTTGCCGATTGTCGGCCAGTCGATCAGCCATTTAAGCCAGAAACATTGCTCCTGTTTCCTTCTTTCCCAACCACCATGTCGCAAACCATCACAGTGTGTCCTATTCTGTGTTTTGTTACTGATGCTGAAGTTATCCTCCTGCCAGGAAACTCCCGAATCCCCACCCCCCCGACCCATGTATACCCGCAAGGTTATGCGATATCACAAGCGTGGTGTTCCGGTGGCCAAGGATAACCAACCTCAATACCAACGACGGCCAACGGATGATATAGAGGTTCTTTTTCTCCATGCTTCAAACTGTACTTTGTACTCACCTGTGTACAGGCGGACAAGTCCATCATAACCCCAGAATATCACCCCCCGCCGGTCCACCCGACTCAAGATGCCGCGCTTCTCAGAGCCGTAATGGACGAGACCGGTCGAACCGTTAGACGAATTCTAATCGACTCACTGCAAGATCGCCTTCATTGGACGCCCGGCGTTGACGATGACGAGAAGCAGGAGATCGCCGTGTTCCGCCGCATCCTTTCCTCCAGGCCCTTTGTTAGCTCTGGTATGTGTCTCAATTCCTCCTGATAATGAAATCTAAATCTGTGGGCAGATGCTGCTTTCATGTCTCTTGCCGTGGACGGCGCATTTCCAATACCGGGCAAGACAACTATCACAACTCCGCCTCGTGTGGCTGCCGTGTGGGACACTGTTATTGCCAATGAAATTTCTTGGCTGCGGAACTATGTGCACATGGCCGGCGACGTTAGGAATGGCTGCTCCCAGCAGCTTCATGGCGTTGGTGTTGATTGGAATGAGTCCTCGGTTGCGCTGGCCTTGGCCAAGACAGATTTCACCCCGGAGATTCAAGCCGCTCTGCGCCAATTGGCGTCAGAGTTCGACTTCATTTGTCGAGGTTGATCTGTGGTTTTCTATTGTATTTGTAATTACAGTCCTGAGCAGCCAAACACGGCAAACAATTCAATTAATTGAGAAAATCCAGGAAAATAGAATAAGCCATTCCACAGCTCGGCCACACCTCAGACCTGCTCCCGACGTGTCGCAGACTCGCAACAGGCGCTGTAGGACCTGGTTATTGTTTCCATCCAGCATGAACGCGTTTATTTAAGCAGATTTCAGCCCTCATCATCTGATTTCACCGCGAACGTCTGGACCCTCAAGATTGTACAACCTGCTTCCCGATGAATGCCGGAGGGGATTAGAAGGGCCAGAGGCATTTATGGATCCACCAGAAGGGCACGAGTTAGGAGGGCGCTGGTTTAGAGGATTTTCAGGTGCGTAGCCAGTAACGCCTTACTCATTCGTCTCAACATGGTCTTCTACAGGTACTCTTAAGATGCTATTCATCCTCAACTATCTCGTTTCTGAGCTCGGCCCCTTCACCAAGGATCTATGAAACCACATCCGCTCCCCAAGCCTCCACTCCTACTCCCCATGCGACTTCGCCCACCATCCGCGCTACTATCGCTCAATCATTGCCTGTAAACGAGATCTGCTTCCACGGCGCTTGAGGCACCAAGAATGTCTCATCTTAGCTGCATGCCCTTGCACAACGGTTGGCCTCAGGTTTGACTATATTCCTGGGCCAGGTTCACCCACGACACAGGCATATTCAGGCGATCAGACGAACTATGTACCGCGACGAAAGATCATCACCATATTCCTCGCGTGCGTGACGGTCAGTATAACTGGGCTTTTGGACGAGACGATGATTGCAGTGTGAGTGAGCATTGCTGGCGTTTTTCGTTGACATTGCTAATCCTAGGATAGAGCGCTACCTATTATCGGGTCTGAACTTGACGGAGGGAATCAGATTGGATGGGTCGCGACGTCTTTCTTCATGTGCGAGTTTTCCCCTCCTTGAAATCAGTCGGGAGTCTGATTTTTGGATAGAACGAGCACGGCGTTTCAGTTGACGTATGGTCGGCTGTCGGATATCTGGTCGAGGAAGACGGTCCTTTATGGCTTGATGTTTATATTCTTCATCGGCAATTTGGGCTCTGCGTTTGCTACGTCGTTTATCCAGTTGCTGGTCTTCCGAGCTGTGCGTGTTCTTTCACAGGAAGTGTTGTTTTCATTTGACGCGTCCTATGTAGATTGCAGGTATCGGCGGTGGCGGGATGCCTACTATTGGCCAAGTCATTGTGTCTGATACTGTATGTCACGTCTCTTGTGATCTTTCGCGTCTGATGAACATGTCGTAGGTTTCTCTCAGAGAAAGAGGCAAATATCAAGGCATCCTGGTATATCTGTTCAACTTCGCCCATGTCATAGCATCATGCTAAATATTTTTCAGGGTATTTCTGTAGCTTTTGCGAATGGTGTTGGTCCTCTTATTGGTGGAGCATTCGCGCAAAATTCGACTTGGTGTGTCAATCTGACTGGCCCCCGATCGACACAAAGCTCATTCGTGTACAGGCGCTGGATATTCCGTCTACTACTGCCCATGACTGTCTTCTCTGCATTATGCGTGCACTTCTTCATGCCGCTAAAAGAAGTCGAAGGTGACTGGAAGATGTTAGTTCATCTCGCCTTGTAAATGCTCTATGTTGAATATTTCGTCCCAGAAAACTTCGACGGGTCGATTTCATTGGATCGTTCTTGATTCTTGTCACAACGATTCTGGTCGTGGTACGCGGGCTCTGTAATCTGCGCATATATCTACTTCTGACGATCACCAACACAGATGTCGCTTACTTGGGGTGGTACGGATTATTCTTGGGACAGCGCCCATGTTCTTGCCGCGTTGTGTGTTGGCGTGGCCATTTGTGCCTGGGGTGCATTCTGATCAGCGCAAGGCGCTATTTATCTGATCATGCTTCGGCTGTATCTGGCTCGTATGAGCTGTCGATAGCATGGTCAGCAGGCCCTGTATAGCTGGTGTGTTCAAGTTTCCTTGTTCTGCTTCATTCCTGTTGAGTCTTACTTCTCGGCCCAGGTTAAGGCGAGTCCCTCACGCTATGAATTGGTGGCGCATGAACGACACCATCGTGTCCGCTGGATCTGTGGTCCATGTCTGGACATACGAGGCTTCTTCGGGTTCTATTCATCGAACTTGTGGCTTTATCGCAGCTTGGCTCTTGGTGCTATGCGCGCTAGGCATTCATAATTTTTGGATTGCTGTGTCTCTTCGCGAGTCACTCTACTTGTTACCTGGTTACTATGCTCAACTTACTGCACGTTGTACCCACGTAGATGTACTGATACAATCCGCTGGTATAGGCCCGAACCAATCATGTTATATGGACCACTCGCACCAATTCAGGACTACTAGTACAGCTAATCCGCGCTCCCGAACTTACGTTTGCTCTTGTACTGGATATCTTCTTGATCTCATGATGCTGATGCGAGGCAGTGATAATCGGTGACCTGTGACCTAGCGCTCATCTTCGATTAGCTGTATCTTCACAGCGCTTAAGCCCACCCGTGTGAAGCACAGCCTAAACACGACAGCTTCCCTAGGCCTGTGGATTACAGCACTTATGCGTCTTATAAACATCATCTATCATCAACTCCCCATCTGCATTCCTTGATTCTCCGTCCTTCATCGAATACCGGAAGGATGCGCCAAAAGCGGCGCGCCAACAAGGACAGGCTCCGCTTAGCTTGTGACCGGCTAGCATCTATAGATGCTCAACAGGAAGTTCGCCAGTACCTCGTCGATCCTCTGCAGACGTTATGTCGATCGAACGTGGTGAGTTCTTTACTCGTAGATGTTCTTTCAGCCTCAAGTGATCCCGCCCTAGATCTCTCGATGCTCTTCGTGTACAGAAATCACGGAGCAGACAACGGATGTACTTGTTCAGCTACTATCCGAGATCGGCGATGCTGCTCCCGACGATCATGTTAACATCCGCCTGGCTATGATTGAAGACATTGTTAAAGAGTATGCTTTTTCAATTTACCTTAACAGCCACTGATTCTTGATTTACACAGCCTCATGCGGTATCATCAACGACACAAAGCTATCACTATTCGTTTCTGGGATACATTCAAGCATGACGAAGCGCGGGTGCAAAACATAAGGCAACAGCTCTTGGCCGTGGGCTCTGTTCGCAACGAGTCTTGTACTACCTCCCGCGACGTTATCGTGCATCGTCTCATGGCTCGCAGGCCTACGACTACACCTGCACCTCGTTGGACCAAATATGTTCGCATCATGTCTTGGGCTGTTGAAACCGTCCTGAAAAGTATTCCTGTCGTTTCGCCTTTATCGATCATCCCAAAGGCTCTCGCTGCCGCAGCATCTGCGTTTGATGTAGGCGCAAGATTCTTTCCGTATGTGTCGATGTACATGCTCACAATGTTTTTTCAGAAATGTCACCAGAACAGCGAGGCTCGAGACGAGCTGAATCTTTTCGTTGACGATGTTCAGTCTGTTCAAGGTCATTTTCGTCATCTCGAGCGGTACGTTATTTGGCGGGGTCGAACGTGGACATAACTGAGTTCAAACCTAGGCCCCTTGACAATTTTCGACATGTTGCAGAGACTATGGACGTTCACTCACCGTTCAAGCGTTTGACTAACGCGGCCTCCGACGAGCAGCTGCTCAACAATGCTGATAAAACAATCGGCCGCGGCCTCCTGCTTGAAAATGTTTGTCTTTCCGTTCATCCTCCCCCTCCGTCTGCTGATGATGAGACAGCTAGATCAAAGTCACCAGGCCTTACAGATTGGACGACGACTCGACGAAAAGTTGAACACCATTACCATATCTTTCTTGGGAATAAGTTTCTTTTCTGTGACCAAGGCGCGTTCTGACGAGATGTCGTTTTCGTGCGCTGGTGGGAAGGCCGCCTGGGCCCACTGATGCACTCGATACCTCAGGCGATGACTCATTGTTCACTGTTCACTGGGTCATCGATGGACGTGCCGCGCCCTCCTGGCAATAGGAGGGTCCTCTGGTAGGTCATTAATCCAGAGGCGGTCTAGAAAATGTTTCTCTTTCTCGAGTTTCTACAACTCCAACGCTTGCAATTTGGATGGATGAAGCTCCGATGTTGTGGCCCATCCGAAAGTCGCTGTCCTGTGTGGGCGTGTTCGTGGCATCTTGCGGTAGACGTGGGGTGTCGTGAATATCAGGTAGGGAGACACGGTGACAGTTGTTGACCTATTATATATCCATCTATGTATTTACTAAGGTGGATGGCTTGAGGTATACTGTCACAGAGTCCTTGTACATACCTCAAGCGTTTTAAACTTGATGCTAGTTCTTTTCTGACTATCGTCGCGTGTTGTATTGGGCCTAAACTGCTTCATTATCGTTGGTAGATCATGACAGTGTTCATGTGTGGCGTACACGCGTTCAAGAGTCTACAATGTTTGTTGGCTTGGGAACAGACTCGCATTCAGAGAATCCAAACATATTCAGAGCTATGTATTTTATTATGTGTCGTCAACTACAAAATGCCTATGAATGATGCAGCGTACAGAGTGGTGTAACAAATCGAAGTATAAAGTAATGCCAGTGGATACAGTACATGCTATGCGAGAAAGAGGAACATTACAGTCATAATCATCGTTCAATTTTGGGCCTGACGCGTCAACTGAAGCAGCAGCTCGGTGCGCTTGTACCAGCTCGTCTCCCACGGAAGCCTATGCGCATAGTCGGAGACTGGCGCCTCCACAAACGTCTTCCTCAGCCTTTTCACCGGTGAACCAGGTCCTCCCATCTCATCCCCGTCACTTTCCACAAGCGTCTCATCGCTGTCACAACTCTCGTTATCCGAGTCTTCATCGCCCAGCACTCGCCGTCTGCCCTCCCCCGCCATATGCATGTCGAACATCCACAACGCCTTGCTCATGGTCCACATTGGCATACCGACAAAATATCGGTCCATGTGCACACAGAACGGATCTCGTAGCGAAGCCAAGTCACCACGGCGCGGATGCACGCTCAGAGGCGGGAGAACAGGCGTGTCATCCTTTATAACGGGAGAATTATGCTTCATGCCGTTATATGCGCATTCGTCCTCCCGTAACGACCAGAACCACTTTACATGGTGGAGGGCATGACGCGAGTACCCGTGTTGCTCGTAGTCGTGCCGTACTGGAACAGTGAGGGAGGCTGGACGCGCTGCTTCATGAAGAGGAGAAGGAAGACAGGTGTATTTTGTGCGCGCATTGGGTTCTTGCTCAACATGGAAGAGTTCGACCTCGAGCAATTGATCGAATTCTTCATCAGAGTCAGAGTCTGTGTCAGAGTCATCGGAAGAGAAGGAGAGCGCGTCTTCAAGGATCAAGTCTTCGGTGGAAGAGGATGGGGATAGGGAAATGGCTATGTCGCTTTCTTCAGTGTATGATGATGTTGGTGGTGGCGTAGATTTATGTTGGGGAGTGAGTTTCCTGAAAAGCGAACGTGTCCAGGTCATGGACGAGCAGCGGCGAGCTCGGACGGGGGCAAGCTGTGGCTCCGGGTGCAGTAATTGGGGGAATTCCTCCTCGCTCGAGTCGCCGAAAAAGCCCAGACGGCTCGCTGGGCGCTCATACTGGTCGACAATATCTGCCTCGACTTCGTGGTCGTCGACGTCGACGTTGTACTGTGGCTCCAAGCTCGCCATTATGTTTTGATTATTGTATGTTCTGTACCCCGCATCAGCTCGAGGCTTGATTGATTACACGTAAAAAGACAGCACTGACCAAGAGACGAGCTACAGCCACTAAAGAATTAGATTTAAGGGTTAAGCGTAAAAGGCGTTTGACCGTGAACGTTGTGGGCCGGGTCTGGCGAGAGTGAAAGGCCAGCGTCTGCAACCGACAGGCTGTTAGGCGAGCAATGACAACAATAGTAAAGCGGGGGTACCAAGTCACGACAACGAGCGGTAGAGCGCGTTAGAGATATTTACAATGGCGGGGTGTCGCGACGATGAGCCCGTCGTCGTCGTCGATGATGGTGGAGTGGACAAGGGAGCAAAACTACTGGGTGGTTCAAATTTCAAATTGCCCAACACAAAAAGACGCGATCCCACGTGCGCGTGATCGGTGGCCACAAGTTGCCGACCTTGTGCCTGGTTCAGCCTCAAACGAATGCAGGTCGACAGATACCAGATGGTTGTGAATCATTCGACGTCTTATTGCTCACAGCGAGCGAAAAGACAAATGCATACGTTGCCCACTTATTTGTCTTCACAAACTCTCTAGCCCTGCCATTAATTATCCGGTCATCATTCCGGCGAGTCTGTTTCCAAGCCAACACACATCGTAGACCCTTGAACGCGTGTACGCCACACATGAACACTGTCATGATCTACCAACGAGAATGAAGCAGTTTAGGCCCCAATACAACACAAAGATCATCAAAAAAGAACTTGCATCAACTTCTTGAAAACGCTTGGGGTATGTACAAGGACTCTGTGACAGTACGTAGCTCTGAGTGTATTTGGATTCGCTGAATGTCATCACTTCATATATATTCAGAATCGCGCCACGCATATGTGGTAGCGAATAAATATTCGTATTGTTACGGTATGTTATGTAGGTACGGACGCTCTAAGCTATCTTTTACGCAAAGTTGTTGTATGTTTAAACGCAGACCCGGTGATTTTGTAAGTAGATGGATGGTATAGATGGCGTCCACGACGCTTTTGGGTAGAAAGATGAAAGCAAATGAAAAGCGACATACACAAGAACGTGAAAGCATAAAAACCAAAACTTAACCTCTCCTGACGACGCCTTCTAGCCTCACCCACTCGCCTACGACGCTTGCGTACCCGAGGAACGCGTCCTGATCCGCGTCCGCCACGCGCGCCAGTCCCGCCTGCGCCAAATCTAGATCACCCTGCTCCTTCTCGCTGGGGTATATAATCGGGAGTGCACTTATCGGCACCAACGTGCTCTGGCCTTCTCCAGCAGCAGCCTGGGGCTGCTGCGGCGAGTTGAACAGAGACGGAGAAAGCCCAAGCGACGGTGAAGGCGCCGCAAGAGTCGGCGTTGCATGGCCCGATCCTCCGCTAAAGAACGACGACGACGAGTTCCACCCCGCACCGGGCGTGCCAGGTGTGAACCCAGAGTTGGCGTAGCCCAGCGAATGGGAGGTATGTGTCGGAGTCAAGGACGGCGTGGGCGTCGACACGGACACGTTCGTGCGCGCCCACGTCCCGCCGCTGCGCTCCCACCGCGCAGCGTGTATCGCGTGCACCGCGGCCTCGAACGGGCCTCTGCTCGGTCCGGGGCCCTGCGCGTCCGTCTCTCCATGTCCGTAAGCCCAGCGCGCGACCAGAGCACACCCGAGCGCAGCTCTCCCGGGGAATCCTCTCGCGGGAGCATTGCGGTGGGGCGATATCTGCGCCGAGTCGATCTGGCTCATGCCGACGTAAACGCGACGCCCAAAGACGTCGCAGAGCACGTTGGCGATGGACGGAAAGTTGGCGGCGGCCCCGGTGCAGAGGAGACGCGAGGGAAGGTGGGACGTGATGGTGTCGAACGGGAGTGGGGGAGGGAGGGTCAGTGCGCCTACGGGTGCTTTGGTCGGGGGTGCCGGGGTTGAACCGAAGCAGCCCTTCCCGACGGCGCGCCCCCACCGCACGCGCATGCTGATGAGCTGACTTTCGACGAGACACCGCGGGTTAGCGCGCAGGTCGCGGAATTCGGGCACGACGACACCGGTCTCGAAGCGTGTGAGTGTCAGGGAGGGCGAAGAAAAGGCGAAGAGTTTGTCATCAAGTCCAATTGAACCACCTGGAGGGACGATGGCTACGAGCCGGTCGAACGCGCTCCAGCTCTTGGTGTACATATCCCTGACCAATGCACGGGCAACGTCAGTGTTGGGATTCTGCATCAGCGCGAGATAACGTTTTTCTTCAGTCGATTGCTGGAATGGATGAGGAACGACAGTCATGTCGAGCTCGCCAGTAGACAGGGCGGGCAGGTTCGCCTCGACCCATGCAGGTGAGATTTGTGCGATGAGCGTATCAGTCGGCCCAAAGCAGAGCACCGCGTCGTCGCGTGCGGGACATAATCCCGCGTAAGTTCCAAGCACATCGAGCGTGAATGGAGCTACTACAGTGTCCGACCGGAATCCGTACCTCTCGACCAGGTACCGACTGATGGTGAGCGTCGCTGATGGGTGCTGTACCTCACCAAGCCAACCGCGCACGCGCCGACCTTCTTCGCGACTACCGCCGACGACATCCAAGACGTCCTCGTCCCAGCGGCCTTTAGCCGGCGAATACATTCCACTCGCCCACGCCTCTGCTTCGCCCATTCCAGCCCAGCGTCCACTTACGAGACTCTCCAGGAACTTGCTCGCAGCCTGAACGCGTCCAGTACGTACCCATACCTCTCGTGCACCTCCACCTACACGGGCCATGACATCTTTGACCCGTTCTCCACGGACACTGGTGTTAGGCAGAGAAAAGGCGGTAGCGTTAAACCAAGTAGCCAGTGGAAGGGAGGGATCCAGGGCAGACAGAGCCGGGAGTGGTGTGGATTTCCAGAATACCAGAGAAGGAAGCGCGCAGCCAGAGATAGCCCGAATGGTAGAAAGTGGGGAGGAGGATGGGGATGTAGAAGTAGTCGGAGAGTTGAGACTGTACGTTCCTCCCGCGGTCGAAGAAGACGTTGGAGATCCTGCCATTCTGGAAAATAACAAGTCCAGCGCGCGTACCCACATTTCGACCGGCGCAGTGTACGGTTCAGATTCACCGCCTGTTTGGATAATGATTGTTGGTTCAAGAACGTGCACGTATCGAGTAAAATCCCAATCTCACCTGTTCCTGTGTACATCCCCCCACGGGTACCGTACTCGAGTTCGTCGAATTCGACGACCCATGTTCCTACCAATTCCTGAGAGGAATCGAGCAGGACGGCTCTCAGCTGATCGGGAGCAAGTTCAAGTCCGAGGAACGTGTCCGTATTGGTCGTCATCGCGTGTTGTCCTCGGTGTCGATGAACTACGGGGTGTATAAGAGGTCGTGGAGGTCGTCGGCGCCGTCGTCGGTGCTACACTCGTCGTGGGTGGTCGCCTGCTAATCCGATCTAGCACTGAAAATTGAAGCTGTTCTCCCGCGAAAAGCAAGTGCACCTACGCGCTCGATCGTGTCTGTGGACGCTCCTATTCCTCTCCTCGTCGCTGTACGAGCTCCAAAAAATGCTTCCGTCGCCGTCGATGTCGTGGGAGAGAGGAGGAAAAAGGGCAGGCAATACACCGGCATTGGCCGATCAGCCATGTGCTCCGCCACATCGTTCAAACGTCCATCATCCGTTCCTCAAGTGACCTGCTGTACTGTTCGACCTGTGTGCTCAATTAACTCTGTTAGTGCTCATTCACCTTCTCAGTCTGTCATACAATTAAGTTCGACTCTTAAGGAAGAATTCACCATTATCGAAAGCACTGACTTACGAGGCGCGACGAGGACTCCGCGTCTTCTCCAGGACATATATACGAATTCCATGTATCTTTTATCCTTCAAGGTACGCAGAGTTCTTATCCCATCAACCTTCCGCTAACCTTGCACTCCAGTGGCCCATAAACGAAACCATGTACGACTTGTTTCGACGTGCCCTCTAGCGTCAGCAATACGCGGCCTAAATGGATTACACGAGACCTTGAAGGTCGTGAACGAGGCTGCAGAGGTGTTTGGCCCCTTGAATTCTGTCATCGGCGGTGTATACCAAGTCGGCGCACTCCTGTTTTGACCTGAGTTAACGTCTTACTCTTTCTGTAGAGAACCGTTGCTGCCAACCATGAAGAAATGGAACGACTCATCAAGACCATCGATCACCTGGCCTCGCTGGTGACGGTGAGATTGGAACGACTAACGCGTCGCGGAAAAGAATGTTGAAACTAGAGAGGTATGCAGAAGGTATTTGTTTTGGTCGAGTCCTGACGGTCTGCAGTGATTTGAAGAATATCGTTAAGACATCGAAGATTGTCAAACTCGTGGATTCATTATGAGAACAGAATAGTTCTGCCAACGAGCCGAGAGTCCTTGCTATCTAGCTGCTGGGCGCAAAAGAAGGACACGAGGAGCTTGTTTTCCGCCCACACGCGCTTGCAGATGGTATAAGCAACGGTTGTTTTGCCTGTTCCGGCGAGACCAGTGTCTTACGGTTTTTACTGATATAGTCTCGCCACTGGGCTCTGAACTGCGTTTCTTCTTTTGATGAGACTTGGACCCTCCCGTAATAGACGGGATGACCCTCTCCATGAGACAAACTTGTTCTCTGGTCGAGCTTCATGATCTATGGACACCTTTGTGACCGTGCTTCCGAACGAGCTCCACCTCCCTCGCAGGGAACCGCTGAAAAAAATTTCTCGGCTATTTTCTGCTCGGAAAACCCGTGTCGACTCTATTCTCCCCACTTCAGGCGATATTCTCGTGGTTTATCGCCTGTGTCATCGTCAAGGAGGACATCTCGTCGTCTCACACTCTTTCGAGGGCGAATTCGAGTCTTGAGGAAAGAGCAAGACTATTGATAACCAAGTAAGTTCGCGCTCACTGCACACATAATTTTGATACTATACTTACCTGAGAATAGCATGAAGATTCTATCCCCAAAGGTCGTGATCGAATGTTCTCACCGAGAAGTGTGGCGCAAATCAAACGTTACCCGCGCAACGTTTGTTATATCATATGGTCAGCACATATTAATTTACTGGTATTCAAGCATAACTTGATTATACAACAGCCCCCCCAAAAAAGTATTGGTCAATTGGACAACATCCCGTAACATAGCGGTCTCGATGAATATCTGGCCGTCTCACTACTTATCACTGGCGAATAACCGTATTCATTGATTTAAAAGAGCTCACGAGCAGCCCAGGAATCAACCGAGCGATCAACCCCTCGACCATACTCGACGCGTCGCCAGCTTGACCTTAACGGAGACATCATTTCAGCAAAACGTAACACGCTCATTCGAAGCACCAGGCTTTGTGGTTATAATCTCGCACTTTTAATCCCCTCAGACGCTTCACAATCTCTTCGCGATGCATTTAAGCGGCCACCCCTGGCGATGTCGCCACACCGTCGCCAACCGCCGATACTGTGGCTAGAGAGACGCCCAGCGCGTAATAGGCTCAACAGCAACCGGCTCTCGCTGTGGGATAGGCAATTGATACATTGTTGTTGTCGGGTAACGGAGTGAGGTCGCGACCAATCCCGGACTGCTTGTAGCCTCCAAACGGTATGCTACTTTCCAGCCAGTTGTAGTTGTTCACGAATAGACTCCCCACCTCCAGAGCGTGCGCAACCCGAATCGCGCGCGCGTTGTTCTCCGTGAAGACAGCCGCTAGTAGACCGTACATCGAGTCGTTGACAATCTCGATGGCTTCTGAAAGTCAGTCTCAGCTCCTATCAACCTTCGCACGAACACGGCTAGCGTACCTTGCTCGGTCTTGAATTCGATTAGGGAATCAACGAGCACACAGATCTCTTCGCCAACAGGATCATCCGTGATAGCGAAGAGGGTGGGCATGATGAAATAATCTTTGTCTCCGAGGAACGTCAAGTTGCCTGTGCGGGAAGGAATTGCGGCCATACTGGCGTTGGTGAAATGTCTAGAGCCGCCTACTTAACAGCTTGTTCAGTTCACGTCGTCAAAGATAATATTCGGACTCTTCCCCTCCCAAATCGAGACTGACGTTAATACTGTCCATCCTGTGGAAGCGACTTTCTCGATAACAGATTGTTCAGCGATGGCTTGACTAACCGTGGCTCTTCGATGAAATGAAAGTGAGCTGTGGCCAACCGTATCCGTTTACGATGTTCATGATGCCGGAAGACAATTACAGCAGGTTTCCGAATGGCCGGTTGCGATGGGTGGGATGGGGAGCCAGAGGTGGAAGTTTTCGCGGATGGGTAGGGCAAGCTCAACAAGCCTGTGAGTCGTGTCGAGGCCTAAGTCTTCCGCGTCAACTGCACTAGACGGTGCAGCCGGACGGCGCGAAGTGGAAGGTGACAACGACGACTGCCATAGGACTAGACTTCTTTCCTGGATTGGAGTGTCCGTCATAGCAGAATGTATAGATGTCCAGCATTGGATTGATGGGAAAAAAGGAGGAATCGGATCTGAATTTCGATGCACTTGACTGCATTCTTCAAGCTCTGGTCATGGTCAGGAGCAAGATGATCGGCGTCTTCCCGTGTAGAGGCCGTTTTTGGATTCGCGTCTTTTGGCATTCCCTAGCAGCGTCCGTACTCCGCATCAATCATCAAGTCGAAGGCTTATCGTCCTAGCTCTCCACACGTGCGCCAAGACCAGTCGTTCGGAGTCCCAGTGCATGCGTCGCTTGGTGTATGCTAGTCGTTCTTTGACATAAGCGGGCTCAGTTGAACGAGCGAAGCTGATAGTCAAGTGCTGCCTTTCCTTCTCCTTTGAATTCGTCGACGCGCGACTTGCTTGACTAGGATTGGAGCCGGTGAACTTAGCTATTCCTCTTCCTCGTCAAACACACTAATGCCCTCGCCAGACTCCCGATAGCGCGAATGCTCATCAAATGACGGTCACTCGACTCTAGCGGCACAAGGTGGCCGGCTGATTTGCAGTCCGCCGAGGTCGACGGAATCGACGCGACGCCAGCTCAACTGCCTTTCGTCTCAGCGGAAACTATCAAGTCACTGTGTATTTTTATTCCTCGAATATAAAGGCGATACGTGATGGCCTTGCTTCTGTTTGCTCGATTGTTCAAGTACCGCGATGTTGAAAGCAGCTGTGAAGCAAGGCCCATGAGCTATTTGCGTCTACCTGGCGCCGAAAGCTTCGATGAAAATTGATCCTTCACAGCCCCATCAACCTTTACCGCGCTCTGGTCCTCCACAGCCCCTTCACCTGTTACCACCATGTCCAAAAGACAGTTAACCCTTCCTCAGTTCCGTTTCCAGAAGAAAGCAAAACAGAACCACAATACCAGCATGATAGCTAGCGCTGCTGCAAGTAACGCTGCTGTATTAGGGAATGGCTCCGCGGGAAATCCTTCCACGTCGTCGAAGACTACGGCATCAGGCTCGTCCCACCCTCGCAACATCCAAACATGTCTGAACGTATCTACAGCGACGGTACTACGTGGGTTCCAAGAGGTGTTGAAGATTGTGAAGGAGGCGTCGGATGTGTTCGTGCCGCTGAAGTCTGCTGTTGGCGGGTTACTTGCCTGCATTGATGTCTATCAGGTACGCTTCTTTCCTTCCTGAGTCTCGGGTGGCGCCTTACCCTCTATGTAGAACACTAAGGCTAATCATCAAGAAATGGATAAAGTGATCAGGAACATCGATGGACTTTTAGCAACGTTGGTTGCAAAGAGGCTGGAATGGCGAAGCTCTTCGAAGAATTCCGAGCCGAGAATGACGAAGCTGGAGGGGTATGCACAACTTATCTTCACATGACTCGTCACTGACAATCTGCAGCGATTTGAATCAGATCATCGAGAATATCAAGAATCTTCAAGGTCGTGGATTGCTAGCGAGATTAGCCGACCATACTGCCGACGCAGGAGAGCTTGTCTCCGCATACCAAAAGATAGACCAAGTGTTACGTGCATTCCAGGTGTGTTCAATGTGTACACAGCGAAAGCAATCCACTCATAGTCCACACCATAGTTTGAAATCAGTCTAGACATCGAGCGGAATGTTGAAGATATACTTCTGGTCTGTTTTCGCGGCATGGTCATATTTCCATACTTACGACTTTCCAGGATGTCATCAGTAACAAGCTCCGCTGTTCAACCGAGGCATCGTTCCGTGCTGCCATCCAGAGTGACACCGTCATGCGTGGCCCGTGCACGCCGGGTACACGAGTCGAGATCCTCGACAAGATCATGGCTTGGGCTCAAGCTGACGACACCGATTCTCCGCCTGTCTTCTGGCTCACTGGTCTCGCTGGAACAGGCAAGACTACCATTGCATACACCATCTGCCAGCAGTTGTGGGCTGAAAAGAGACTTCCTGTGTCCTCTTTCTTCTGCTCTCGCCAGCTGGACAGCAGAGACTCACGACTCATTATTCCAACAATCTGCCGTAACCTTGCAGAATCATTTCGCTCATACGCGACTGAGCTCGCGCCCATCCTACGACAAGACTCGGTACTCGCTGAGGCTCGTATTCTCGAGCAGATTGATGGGCTCCTTGTTGTGCCATGGTCCGTGTCGCTTCCTAACCGGGTTGGTCTACCTACACCTGTGGTTGTCATTGATGCTCTCGATGAAAGTGACAATGGTGTGGAATTCTTGAAGAACTTGTTTCGCGTCATTGAGGGCAAGCACTTGATGGGAATCAAGTTTCTCGTCACTAGTCGTGCACAGCCAGAAATTGTTGATCTCTGCCATTCCTTCCCACTACCTGCCAGCACAATTTGTCGTCTGCATGAAGTACCTTTGGTTGACGTGCAAGATGATATCACCAGATTTCTCACTGAGAAGCTTCCCCAAATGCAAAACACTGATGAGATCACACAACTTACACTTCAAGCAGGTGGGCTGTTCATCTCAGCTGCAACTGCTGTCAGGTTTATATCACCTCCACATCGTATTTTATCTCAGCATGAGCAGGAGGCAAAGTTGAAGAAGCTGTTAAAACCTGGGGGAGCTGCTGGTAGTACTCTTCTTCTGGACCAGCTTTACAAGCAGGTTCTTCATACCGCCTTTGACGAGGAAGATGATGATTTCCTTCGTCCCCGTCTTGACATTCTCCATGCCATTGTGTGTGCTCAGGAGCTCATTTCCATCTCAGTAATCGCTCAACTGCTCAACTTGGACAAAGGCACTACAATAGCATGTGTTAATTCACTTCATTCCGTTCTTTATGTATCTCCGCTTAATGGCCTTGTGTCATGCTATCACGCTTCATTCCCCGAATTCATTCTGGATGCTCAGAGATCGCGGTTCCCAGCTTCACTGTCGTCTACAATGGAGAAATCGCGAGAACTTGAAGTGTTTTGCGATAAGCCCGTCTTCAATGCTCGGCTCGCCCATCACTGCTTTCGAATCATGAGATCCGAGCTGTGCTTTAACATTTGCCGTCTCCCATCCTCTTCCTTACTCGATTACGAGGTTGTCAATCTTCGTGACCTTGTTCAGGCACATATAAGCCCAGTCCTCCGATATACAGCCTGCTATTGGGCTGAGCATTTGCTTGCTGCAGGACACACCAACAGGTTGTCCTTGCACGATGACCTGAAGGCCAAGTTGCATGATGACCTGAAGGCCTTCTTAACGGATAATTTCTTATTTTGGCTGGAAGTGATGAATCTTCTTGGATCCAAATCACTTTGTTTTCCTCTTCTCCGACTTGCTCGTAAGTGGTTGAAACTTGAAGGTTTGTTCCTCGTCCAATCATTTGCTGACATTGTCTAATATTCCCTTAAAGCTAAAAGTGACATATCTGCATTGATTGATGATGCTACTAGCTTTGCCACATCATTTACGGGAAGTCCTGCATCCCAATCAACTCCCCACCTCTATATATCATGCCTTAACACTTGGAACTCTTTGGCACCAATCTCCACAATATGGAAACCTCACTTTAGCTGCCTACCTTTGTTCTTGCCTACACCTGTTGATATGACATCACTCCTTACTATTCCAAGCTCAGCGAGAACTGTCTTGAGAACTGTCGTCTTTTCGCCAGATGACTTGAAGCTTGCTTCAACTGGAGATTCTGATGTTAAGATTTGGGATTCTACTACAGGTGTCCTGCTGCAGAGCCTGAGGGGGCATACAAAAGGGACTACATCTGTGTCTTTTTCTGATGATGGTGCATACATCGTTTCTGCTTCTCAGGATGGCTCCATACGGATCTGGGATGCATCAACTGGCAAGCAGTTGAGAGAACTATTAGGACACACTGATTGGGTCGAGGCTGTAGCTTTTTCTCATGACACTCGATTTATTGTTTCTGGCTCCCATGACATGTCTGTACGCATATGGGCACAAGAACCAAAAGTTGGTGATCAGCTTAAACAAATGAATGGTCATATCAATTGGGTTAATTCTGTGGCGTTTTCACATGACGACACACAGGTAGTCTCAGGCTCATATGACAAATCTGTGCGGATTTGGGATGTAAAAACGGGACAGCAAGTGAGGAAGCTCACTGGCCACATCAGGGGTGTCTCGTCTGTCGCATTCTCACCATGCGGTTCACAAATCATGTCTGGTTCCCATGATAACTTGATACGGCTCTGGGATGCATCTACCGGTAAAGAATTGAAACAGCTCAACATCCACATCCCCGTCATTTCAGTTGCATTTTCTTGTAATGGGCAGAGAATTGTTTTAGGATTAGAGGATGGCTTGATTCAGATTTGGGATGTTGCAATGCAGGAATTGCAAAATGAGTTCAGTGGGCACATTGGTGATGTTGGCTCTGTGATGTTCTCTCACGATGGCACTCGGATTGTATCTGCTGCAAGTGGGCCTTCTATTCATGTTTGGAATGCAATGGCAAGCAAACAACCGGAAAAGCTTGAAGGCAACACACATGGGGTCCAGTATGTAGCATTTTCTTCAGATGGGGACCAGGTCATTTCATTGTCTTTGGATCAAACCATCCATATATGGGATGCGACGAAAGGTCGACTGCTCAAAGAATTCGAATGCGCTCCTCATTACCTCGAGTCCCCTTATTGGGAAGCACTTTCTCATGATGGTACGCTGGCATGTTCTGCAGGTGTGGAGGATGGCATCCGAAGGGTTCTTGGCATTTGGGACACGGCGTCTGGAAATCTCTTAATAAAACAGTACTTCAGTAACAACTCGGCGGACGTGATATGCATGTTATTTTCTCCTGACAGTACTTGCATTGTAGCTGGCCTAAAAGATGGATCCTTGATTATCTGCGATTCAAGGACAGGACAGCAGCTCCGACATCTCAAAGGCTACACAGACCCTCAGATCAACTCGGTCGCATTCTTTCCTGATGGTTTCCGAATTGTCTCTGGTTCTTGGGATGGCTCTATTCAGATCTGGGATATGAGGAACGGAGAGAACGTCAAAGTCCTCACAGGCCACACAGACTCCAGGGGTGCAAGACTCAAATCCGTTGCAGTTTCTGCTGGCGGTGAGCAAATTGTCTCCCTGTGTAGGTTCTCGAAAGATCCTGTCATTATATGGGATGCAGAGACGGGCGAACGTTTGAAGGACATTGATCTGAGCCCAACTTGGTTTGAGCAAGGGTTTGAGGTTAGGGAAATTGCCTTTTCTCCAAGGGCTGAATGTCCACAGATTGTGGCAGGGCTTTCCGATCATTCTATTCGAGTCTGGGACATGACGACGGGTAAAGACAAAGTACTGCGTGGACATACTGATTCAGTCAATTCTGCGGCATTTTCACCCGATGGGAATCGCATTGTCTCTGGTTCAAATGATGGGTCAGTTCGCGTGTGGCGAAACATAGATAATCCTTCGTGGCATGTTGATTCTGATGGGTGGATTTGGTCGCACGATAATTCTCGACTTATGTGGCTTTCTCGTGACCGCCACAATTCGCTCCTTACACCGGAGGCTGCCATGATTATGTCGCGGAATGGATATTGTACAGTCTCATTTGAGCACTGTTATCTTGGTGAAGACTGGCATAAATGCTACAATCCTTGATCTTCGTATTCCAGTCTGTACTTGTATGAACAGAGCTTCCGGGTACTTACAAGAGAGCCACCAGTATGCATAGCTATGCTTTGATGTATAATCTACTATATGTGTTATATGTGTGTACTTTCCGATGTTTTTATCGACCCAACTAAGGTACGTTCTCTTTTTCAACCTCCCGAACATGGTCAAGTACCAAGATCCGCGTCACTTTGACCTCCTGAAATCATGTCTATCATGAACATCAGCTCGCTCATGCTTGTCACGCCACATCCATATGTTCCTCGCGTATTGCTTGCTCCTCCGAGCGTTCCACTTCTGCGAGGAACGCATTAAGCCGGCCTGCTCCTCCCTCGTAGAACTCCCCGACGCAATAAAATGATATCACAATAACAGTAGATCATAAAATACGTAGACACAAATCCCATAGCCTTGTCCGACCCACCGCCCTACCGCAGATCAACAATCTCCAACAACACCTCATCCCTCATCCCTCATCGCAACATGCTCCCGATCCGCATCCGGATGTGGATGGAATGCAGTCTTTGCCGTACACTGCAACACCGTCTACAGCCCCAGAGGATCTGTCAAACGGAAGATCCCGTAACTGTCAAGAATGTCATGTCAGCAAAGTCTCCAAGACGAAAACGATAAGGAACACGAACTTGGGTTTCTGCCGCGGCGCGCAAACAACCGCGAAGCTCTCCGACAACATGCACTGGAACCCGGAGTGTGTAGATCCACAGAGGACATGGGACCTACGCGCCGCCCGTCAGTAACAACGTGACCACACACGCATCCCTCCGCCCGGTGTAAACACGTACACGGTCTTGAGGAACCGCCCCGACTCGAGCCGTGTCGACTCACGATTATGCTCCTCATATCGACGACGACGATCCATAGGAAGCATCAGCATGACTGTATGGAAGACGAACGCGAAACATCCGCCTGATGCAACAGCGCGACGACGCAATCCGTGATGTGTTCTTCGAAAAATGCATGCCAGGATCGTAGAGCAGGGAGTGAGCGACGGTGGTCGTTTCATGCACAACATTGAATTCACCCTAGTAGTGGTAGGCGGCGGGTACCTATTCAATCCGTTAGACAACTAGTCGTACAAGTGGTAGGCAAGAAGGAGGTGGAGGCGGGTCTGCTCCCAATACAGACACATCGCTCCAACGATGTTTATAGTGTTGCTCGTACGCCGGAGCCATCACAAGCACGGAAATAGTGGGGGAAGCGAATGAAGACGAGGCGCCCATGTAAATGGACCACACTCCGCAAAGAGGAATCCCCAGAACAGTAATAATAAACTTGATACTCACCGGAAGACTATCATCACCCCTTCCTGGGCGGTCTGCCCTTCTGGGACTCTCAACCCGGATTCTTCGATGTTCTGGTCGCCTGAGACCTTCTCGAGCCACAGTCTCCGAGTCAGTCAAGTCTCTTTCGTATCCGTAACGTGTTGGACTTTCGCGTAGCAGTTATGCGATTGCGAGGTCCCCATACTCGAGAACAGCTGTGATATTTGGGGGGTCGAGAAAAGAGGCAGGGTTCCCGTCCCAAGTCGGCGCTACATATGCGGTCGGGACGCCGGTGAAGGGCACGGGGCTTGGCGCTAAGATGTACGGGCTCCGTTATCGGACGCGTGAGGAGGGCACCCGTTCAACAAAAGTGACAGTGGCGGCATGGGTGGAAGCTGAAACCGCGGTGGTATCTGTTCAGATGTTCTTGACGACAGTTGAGTCAAAATAGAAGAAGCAGCAGACAATATAAACATACCCGTAAACTACGGCAGAAGACCAGGGGTTCCTCCGTATCAAGCGAATTCACTGTATTGACCTCGTTCAGAACAGTGTAATAAGCTGAGCCTCAGAGACCCGGATGGTGTTGGTGGCAATGGATAGGTCGAAGGGATATCTGTGGATCAACGGGCATCACAGGACTCTGACTAGAGATTAGTTTGGACAGCATAGTACAGTGGCTCGTAAGAGGTGGGGCGGACGACGAATTCTGGTTTGGGATCGAGGGTATGGATCCAAAGAAGCGACCTGTCGTTTCTCCCTTCGTTTCTTCTCCGCAATTTTCTCTTCGCGTTTCTTAAACGCTTCTTGCTGAGCGACGCCAACTTTCCTGCGAGTCTCCCGAGGACCATACAATGGTATGAGAGGGACCAGGCTGCAGCGCTCATCCATCCAAGCCAGAATTTGTGAGCGCTGTCCAGAACTGCGTATTTACGTGTCTTCTTACTCGACAACTTTGTCTTGGCGAGACGCCGCAGCCCAGCTGCTCAGAGACGTGCGGTCACTGTGCTGAACACGAGCTTTGGTGGTCGAGGCAGCCTAGCGAACAGATTGCACAACGGAGTCTGTGTGCTTCGCGTACTGGCCTACAGACGAGTGGTGATTTGGACGAAAATCGCGATATTCAAGGCTGCAGAAATGATTGGATCGTATCGGATATGAGTGAGAGTCGCTCGTCGTATTCAGCGCGAGACGGGACGAGTTCAAGCCGGCACGAAGGAAAACTATGACGAGGCCTGATTATCATGAGAGATATCCAAGTTAAAAGTGCTCACTGTGCACGAGAAAGGAGACCAATTTCATTGCAGGCATCTTTCGCCAATTCTCCATTCACATAATCTTCCTGGACGACTTCACGAAAAGAGTGTTGCGGCGTTGTAAAAATGACGACGACGGGCATGTCGTGGTGGTATCAGAAGAAGGAGCGATCGTGACCGAAACACTTCGGTTTTCTTCCGACCACCACCATCATGATCATACCCTCTCTCTGCCTCTAGCCACCATCCTTGTTGTAATTGCTGACAAGTTCTCGTCCTGGGATTACACTTGGGAATTCTTCGACGTTTCTGGCACGCTTCAGGCCGACTCAGCGGAGAATCTTCCTTCATTTTATTGTTGTGGAGCGGGGGACTCTCGACTATGGGTATGTTATTTATATAATGATTTCCAGACTCTTGACTTACTTTTCGCGTCGGTTTTAAGCTTTGTTTGGGTTACACGGTACGCCTTTCAACGTTGTATATCTCCCTTGGCCTAATCATCACTGTAGACATATCGCGAAGACGACTACCCACGACGCCGGCATGGTCTCGAAGAACCGTGTATGAGGGGAATCCATAGTTGATAACAGCTCTTTTGTCCAGTCAGTCTCACTCGCTTTTCATTTCTCGTTTTAGGACCTGAGCTTGTTACAGTCGCTCTCGGCTTTTGGATACCTCAAGATACACTTGTTCTCCAATGGCAGCGAGAATTTGAAGGGGGCTTCAACATGTCGCTCACGACTTTGCTCTGCAGATCGGCGTTCACGATCCAGTCAATTTCCCCGATTAAATTCCCGCCGTTGTGCCATTGGACACGTTCCCAACTTGTCGTTTGATTGGCGTCGGCGATCCTAATGTCCCACCCGAGAGAACACTGCGTTCTCCCTTGGGGTACCTCGTCTCCAGCCTTTTGGACACCATTCAACCGACCTTCCCTGTAGACTTCATCACCCTCCGTTCCCCACTGATTGGAGCTTAATCTGATGTTGTTCTCCGATTATTAGAGCTTGAGCTCGCACAGGATGCGGCGCAGGAGTGTTTGTTGGCTCTGAATATGTCCGAAATCTTCCGCCGCCTGCCATCCCATGTCAGCACCTTCAGCGCCGTTGTGCCCTTCGACGTTTATCATCCACCATTTACCCGCTCGTCTTGACGGAACACCCAACAGACAAGTAGGTCTTTCTTGCTTTCATCGTCTCCATTCACCTCACTGATGTTCACCCAATATCGTCCTCCACGTCTGTCTGTAACTCGATGTTTCTATCGTTCGGATCTAGTTACCCACTGCTAATCGAGGCATTCCTGCTCTTTATTATGGCCGTCGTCGTAGAAGCTATGTTCGTACCTCCATTCTCATTTGGACGCAAGTCTTCATGCACTACTTGCTGTAGTCTACTTTGACTGTCGTCGATTTGGTCGCCCCGCTCAAATGCTTGTATTTGCGTAAGAGACTAAACTCCTGTCCGATTGCAGGCTTTGAATCACCAGAGCTTATCCGTGTATCCCTTGTTATGGAGCACAAGTCAACGAAGGAGAGCACGGCGAAGGAAGCGTCATCTCCGCCGAAGGGCTATTGTCTGTGAGCTGGGAGGAACACGGGGAGACTAGTGTCGGGGGTGCTCGCCTGAAGGGATCTCGCGTAGAGGGAGCAACTTTGGAGATCAAACACACAAATACCTATACCTCGTCATGCAACCTCGGTCGTGAATTTCCCCTCCTCACTGGCAATACCCGACACGTCTTGCAACACACGACAGTCGTTGAACTGAGAGCGCTCTGGAATTTGCATGCGGAGGACTGCGATCAGCAAACACGCGACGGTATGGGCCATAATTTGATGCCTCACCACCTCGTTCGTTATACGCGTCCAACGTTGCGCGTGCATCGATTTCGAGACCCCAATTCGCCAATCCCATCGTTCATCGTACAATTCCGGCTCCGCCCCTCGTCCTTGTTCTTGCTCCAGTTCAATAAGGAGATGGTTTTGACTCGCCTTTTCGGAAGAACCCTGTGGACAACCTAAGCACGTCTGCACGTCTGCATCGTCGCTCGGTTTAACACCTCCGAACCTGACTCTGGGACAAGGCAGAGCGGGAGGAGACGCGGACACAGCCACTCAAGGGAAGGGCTAGCTCGCTAGTCAGTCTTGTGGCGTACGACTGTCTTTCCCTTTTTCAAGTTCGGTTCCCTGATGTAAATATCTCTCGTTGCCTGGTATCTGGTTGTTTTGTGTTTATTTATCTGTGGGTTGAATCTCATCCGCTCTGTTCATCTTTCCAAACACGCTCACCTCAAGATTCTTCCTAATCAATTATTTCTCGCCGTTACATTAAGTATGTAGTACAGAGTGGTTGGAATGTTGAACGTTCAATGTTCAAACCCGCTATGGTTCCAGCATCGATTTTATAGATAGTAAAGGTGTTGACAGTGGAGGGCGATACTAAGTAAGTAAATACATAGGCGGCAAGTACTAGAAAGGTCCATCTGGCCTTGCGGTCATAAGTTCGTGCCTTCAGCCCCGTCAGACGCTTCACAGTCTCCTCGCGATCTGCTTAGCAACCCAACCGGTCCATCTCGCGACGACGGTGCAAACCGCTTATGCTGAGGGCGGCAATTGGCATGCAAGCGCGTGGTCGTCGAAAAAGCAGCTGGCTGTGGGGTAGGCAGTGTGGAGGTCGGCGTCAAAAAATGTTTGATTGATGCGTTTTGTTGTCCGGTAACGGGGTGAGCGTATTGACGAGTGTCTCATCGAGTTGTTTGCTTTATCATTATGAATCGGAATGATCAAAGTCCAGGATGCGTTTCCATGTGACGGAGACGAGCTCGGCTGGGATGTTGTCTCCGAGCGTATGCGTGAGGCAGGATGACGGGCTGACTCCTCGAAAGTTGGACGTGGAGTAGAGATGATCTCTGGACGAGGTAGTCCGAGAGTGGAAGCGGGACGGCGCGTCAGTGAGAGTGATGGCTGGAAGCGAGTACGCAGAGTGGCGGAAGGCGAACTTGGAAGGTATGTTCATCGTGATCAAAGTCTAATGGGAGCTTGTTCAGATTCGTATTATCGCCAATGAGGATGTGAAATGAGCGTAACGATAGGATAATGGTGGTGAAGGGAACGCTATGGGGACGGACGTACGAGAATTATGGTTACAACACTGCAGCCTTGACCAAACCCATAGCTTGACAAGACACCTCAGCGTTGAACTCGCACATGCCTCAAAGCGCCTTTCTGATCTAGGTAGGCTGTCGTCGTCGTCGCCATCGAAGGTCGGGGAGGTCACCGGTGCCGTATACTCATCGTGGTAGTTGCCTGCTAATCCGATCTAGCACTGAAAATCAAAGCTGTTCTCCGGCGAAAAGCGAGTGCACCTACGCGCTCGATCGTGTCTGTGGACGCTATTCCTCTCCTCGTCGCGCTGTACGAGCTCCAAAAAAATGCTTCCGTCGCCGTCGATGTCGTGGGAGAGAGGGCAGGCACCGGCATTGGCCGATCAGCTATGCCACCACATCGTTCAAACGTCCATCATCTGAATTCTCTGTTCCTCAAATGACCTGCTGTACTGTTCGACCTGCGTTTTCTTCCATCTGTCGTAATTACAGGTTCTCGTGGCGTCGCTTTCTTATTTCAGCTATCGACTTGGGCCCCAAATCTCTGCTCATTTAGGAAGCCCCCTTCAAGAAAGCCGGCACTCAAGTACTGCTGCTCATACAGCTTTTCAGTTGCCTTATGATTAGGTTCGACTCTAAAGGAAGAATTCGCGATTTTCGGAGCTCAGCACTGACTTACAAGACGCGACGCGGACTCCAAGTGTCCTCCAGCATGTACCTTTGTTCTTCAAGGTACGCTGACTTCCTATCCCAACAAACGTCCACTAAAATTGCACTCCAGATGAACATAAACGAAACCATATTCTTCATCGTGGTCCGTATTAGCTTTTCTATTGCATCATGTTCCTTGAAAATTGAACATACCTCCTTAGGATTCAAACATAACGCCCTCAAATTCTGGTTCAGCATGAAGTAATTATTCTGGAAGAGTCACAGAGACGTCCTACAGTGGCGCTATGATACCTGTGATTTATGGCTTCATTCCGTTGTCTCCGAACTCTTCAGTCATTTACGTTGATGGAATCAGCATAGCACTGGTCTTGGCCTTTCCATCTGATGATACGACATGTCCTCCTATCGCTGGACAGAACGATTCCCCTTTCTGGGCTCCCGGAAGGAGCGCAACCACGAAAATGATGCCAACGACGTTGATGATAGTACTCCCAGTGTCGAGGAACAATACCGAGTCCGCCGACAGCGAAATTAAAAGCCTCCAGCATCAGGCTAGTCTCATCTTCGCCATATACGACTTGTTTAGACGTGCCTTCTAGTGTCAGCAATACTAAATGGATTACACGAGACCTTGAAGGTCGTGAGCGAGGCTGCAGAGGTGTTTGGCCCATTAAAGTTTGTCATCGGCGACCTTCCGGCCTGTATTGATGTATACGAGGTCAGTGTACTCCCGTTCCGCCTGGCCTCGTTGGTGATGATGAGATTGGACCGACTAGGCGCTACGAACGCGTCGCGGAAAAGAATGTTGAAACTAGAGAGGTATGCAGAAGCTATTTGTTTTGGTCGAGTACTGACGATCTTCAGTGATTTGAAGAATATCGTTAAAACATCGAAGACCTTTGTGACCCCTTCAGAACGGGATCCACTTCTGTCGCAGGGAACCGCTGAACAAACTAAGCTGTGTATTCGCTACTCGGAAAACCCATGCCGACTCTATTCTGTACATCCCAGACGATGCTGTCGCGATATATTGCCTACGGCATCGTCAAGCAGGACATTTCACCGTCTCACACTCCTTCGAGACCGAATTCGTGTCTTGAGGAAAGAGTGACGCTATTGATAATGAATTGGTGAGTTCGCACTCAATAAACACATAATTTCGATGCTACATTTACCCGAGAATAGCATGAAGATACTATCCCGAAAGATCGTGATCGAGTGTTCTCACCAAGAACTGTGGCGCAAATTAAACGTTACCTGCGCGACGTTTGTTATATCATATGGTCAGCGCATATTAATTTACTGGTATTCAAGCATCACTTAATTATATTTTCAAGCTTCCCAAGTCTCCAACAGCCCCCCAAAAAAGTATTGGTCAATTGGACAACTTACCGTAACATGGCGGTCTCGATGAAAATCCGGCCGTCTCACTACTTATCACTGGCGAATAATCGCATTCATTGATTTAAAAGAGCTCACGAGCAGCCCAGGAATCAACCGAGCCAAATCGAGCGATCAAAGCTCTGGGTTGAGCGCACGGTCTTTGCTTGTCTTTGTTGATGCGCAACCTCAATAAGCCGGTCCACCCTACCGTATCTCTTCTCACACAATCACTACCACCCTCGCCATTCGTCTCTCCACGCTCAGCAATGCCTCCCAAGGCCCCGCCTAAAACATCCAAAGCTCCGACAAAGCTCACGGGCGTAACTTTGCAAGGCTCGAACGGCAAATGGTATAATGCCTCAGGGCGCTGCCCCACCCCTCCATTTGCGAAAGATCTCCCCTGTACAAGGGCTGGTGGTCGTTGCTTCTTCGTGCCCCCCAGTGATTCCACCAACTCTCAAACGCGCGTTGGCGATATCAACAGTGCAGACGCGGGGCCTGTATCGTTGTCCAGCGAGCTAAACAGAGCGCCCGACGCGTTTGACACGCGCGGCGACCCATGTACCCTTCCTCCTCACTTGACACATGGTCAGCCCATCCAACCACCTTTTCCAACACAACTCCCAACCAGCGGATTTTCTTTTCGTGCACACTCCAGTACTCGCATTCAGAGCGCTCCACCGCACGTGAACTCTCCCTCAACGGTGACACAAGCTCCGAAGCCGATTTATTCTCGCGAGATGAAATATGAAACACTGCGTACTCCAGATTACGTCGCACCAAGCGCCAGGTTCGGATCCAGCGCGTCCAGCGCATTTGGAGTGAGATCATGCCCCAGCTCCAGCGGACTAACATCGACAATGGCACAACAAGATGGGATGGTAACGTGACCGCGCATCGTAATGCTGTACTTCCAAACGCTCGTCATCCGCATTTACCACCCTACGACTACCATACACATCACCGTTCGTTATACGATGTCACCCCCGTCCCTCAAGGCATAGATGCCATTCCCTCGACGCAACAGTTCGTCGGCCCCCATCACGCGCCGCCGTCTGAGGACACCTCCGATATCATGTCTCGCCACATTTCGATGGGGCAGCGGCGGGGAGTGTCTTCCATGCCTTTGAATTTAGCCGCCACTTTTGATCAATCAACGCAAGGTGTCTTTCACCACCTACCGGTCCAACGTACTGTACCAGCTGCTGTACTGCCGCCGCCCGTCATTCTTCCCCAGACAAAGCGCAAGCGCACAGAGTCGCTCTTCGATTCGGGAGAGACCCATATTCACGACGAGGCTAAGAGAATGAAGTTGGGTCTTCCCTCGAATGACGACTTCGATTTTCAGGTATGTTTTCTCTCCTCTTCAGCTTTCTACTGCGAGACTTATTTATCCCAACTTTCTAGTCTGGCGACATATTCGGTCAATTCGAATCCCTTAACCCTCTTCCAGATGAGGCTCAAACGAGCACCTCCTACGATGAGAGCTTTCCAGAGGAGCTCCTTGCCGACGATAGTGAGGGTTACCTATCCGAACCGAGCACGTCTGGGTCCTCGTTCGGTTTGGACACCCCGGAGCCTGACTCGGAGCCCGATGATGATGTGGAAGAGTCTGAGGCGTGCGGGGAGCAGCAGAAGGAGAAGGAAGTTGACTTTGAGGATTGGTTTGCTGCCGCGGCGCCTTTGGGGTTCGGCTGGAATGACTTTGACGGGCTACAGTTCTGTGATTGACATTTTTCTCTTCTTTTTGGGTTGACTGATGTGTATTTATCGTGTTGTTATTGTTTCCCTGTGTTGTAGGAACCTGTGTCGTTGTCTACCTCTTTGTTCTGTATTTGCTCTGTTGTGTACAATATCTAGTTCCATCTTTCTGAATGCACTCGCTTTTCCGGAGTCTCGCATTCAAGGTACTTCTCGCCTCTTCACTGTGTATTGAGGAGATCCATATCCAGTAGATTGCTTGACCTTCTTCTCTTCTCATTCGAAATAGCTGAGAGATTACAGACTCAACACGAGAGATTGGTCCATTTGTGCCATTCAGTGCGGGTTTAGTTATCCAACTTCTTCGTTCTCAGCACTCGGAACTGTCATGTATTTCTCAACAGCTGTCTATTGCAGTTATGACGTGCAAGTTACAGAGTAGAGACTACAGATACATGTCGGCGAGCTTGAAAGTCTCCCGGAACTCGTTGAACTCGTTTGGATACGACACCATGATCTTCGTAACCATCGCCTGCCACTTACCATCTCTAAATTTCGGCAGTTTCATGCGTCGGCGCGCAACGTAATCGTTCCAAAAGTATGGATACCAACCGGCATGTTCCCAGTCAATGATTCCTGACACTCGTCCCTCGTGGATGAGAATGTTCTCGGGAACAAAATCTCCATGAGAAAAAATGGGATTTCGCTCAAAGTCGTACGGTCCGCCACTACTCCCATCAGGAGCATTAAGCGATAATGGGGAAACAGCAAGAAGTTTGGGAAGCCGCTCAACAAATTCCTTCGTGGTCGGGGTGACCCAGTTGCCGTACGCGGAGAAGCGATGAAAGACGAAGTTGTAATGGTTGTGGCCAAACGTCCCCATAGGACCACCGGTATCAAGTGAGGAGAGGGCGCGCAGGATATCCCGGAGTTCGTCAGCAATGACGTTGAATTTGAACTCAGTGAGTGTTGGGAGTAGATCCACAAGAGGGACGCCCTTGAGCTTCTCCTGCACGACGTAGGTGGCGTCTGTGTCATGGTCGCGTATCACGCCGTATACCTTGGGAACGGGGACCCCGTTCGTCTTTGTCGCGACAAATTCAATCGCTCGTGCTTCTTCTGGGCGGACCCGACGCCCGTATTTCACAATCATGCCATCGCCGATGTCCACGACCATATCCGTGATGGGTACGCCATGCAAGACGCGATCTTTGACAATGTCCAAGTCCCAAGCTGAAGCGTGTTGAAAATCAGAATGATGTAGAGTAAGAATAATGCGAACTAACTTAAAAGGTGGTTGTTGAGCAGAGTAGAAGCATTTTGCACAGTGGTGGTGTTGCTGGTCTGGGGGAGTTAAATAAGAATGTTGATAGAGCGAACACCCACATTTTGTCCAAGCGTTTCCATTCACTTTCTTAAAGCTCTTGGCCGCAAGTAGACGCTTGACGTCGTTGTGGTCATGGACTCATCATGGTCATGAGGAAGATGACTGGCGCCCCTTTCCAAACTGATCGAAGGTTTTCTTCCTTCCTTCAACGTTACACGTTACACTCCAAACTTTAACCACTCTCGTTGGCGGCGCCATGCATAGGCTGCTTCTGGCTGCATGTCTTTCGACTCTCCTTGACAATGACAGTGTCTGCAGTCCGCCTCAAAGGTCAACATGTCAGGATTGACATCTCGAACTCCCGTCTGGAGGGTTACCCGGGCATCATACTCACGACTTCTCTCAGTAACCCGCCGGCGGGGTGGCGCGCTGCCTTGCAGTCAATCGAGGTCGACGGAATCGACCCGACACTCGCCCAATTGCTCAACGGATACACTCGTGGTGTCAAGTCGATTTGTATAGTTTAATCCTTGAATATACAGAATGGCCTTGCTTCCTTGTGCTCGACGTGAAGCAGATGTGAATGGACAATCACAGCAATCCATGGGCTATTTGCGTCTACCTGGCGCCGAAAGCTTTGACGATCACGTTGACGGAAATTGATCCTTCACAGCCCTTTCGACTGATACCACGATATAGTCCTTCGCAGTTCCTTGACCTGATAGCACGATATGCCGCCTCGGCCCTCGAAGAAACGATTCTCCCTTCGCCTCCCTTTTCAGACGTTAAAGGTGTCGAAAACTACAGCATCAGGCTCGTCCCATCCCCGCAACATCTGAACATCGCTGAACGTGTCTATAGCCTCACTACATGGATTGCAGGAGGTCTTGAAGGTCGTGAAAGAGGCTTCAGACGTATTCATACCACTGAAATCCGCTGTTGGTGGGTTTCTTGCCTGCATCGATGCTTACCAGGTACGTTTATTACTTCCCGAGTCTCGATTGGTGTCTTAGTCTTTATTCAGAAAACGGCTGCTAATCAAGAAGAAATGGAAGGGCTAATAAAGAGTATCGATGCCTTCGCATCGCTGGTTGCAAGGAGGTTGGAGTGGCTAGGCACCACGAACGATTCGCATCAGAGAACAGAAAAACTGGCGAGGTATGTCTGAGTGAGCGCCGTTGGCTTAGCTGTTGATGATTTGTAGTGATTTGAAGAATATTGTCAAAGACATCGAAGACCTGCAAGCTCGCGGATTCGCTGTGAGACTAGCTGAGAATTCTGTTGATGCTGGGAAGCTTGTTGCCGCGTATCAGCAGGCAATGAAGGTCTTGAATGTGTTCCAAGTGTGTGAACATTTAGCTCTAAACACCGGTTTACTCAGGATTCAAATGTAGCTTGAAGTTGGTCTAGACATTGAACGGAATGTGCAGGATATCCTCAATGTATGTTTTCATCCTTGATGGCCTAATTTCATACTGACCGCGTTGTAGGAAGTGGTTATTCGTGATTTACGCCATTCGCTCCACGCGTCGTTCCGTGCCGCCATCAAGACCGACACCCTTTCGCGCGGTCCATGTACTTCGGGCACACGAGTCGAGATCCTCGACAAGATCATGGCTTGGGCTCGAGCCGATGACGCCGACGCCCCGTTAGTGTTCTGGCTCACTGGCCCCGCAGGAACAGGCAAAACTACCATTGCGTATACCATCTGTGAGCGCTTGTGGGCGGAAAACAAGCCCCTCGTCTCCTTCTTCTGCTCCCACCAGCTCGACAGTAAGGACTCTCATCTCATTGTGCCGACAATCAGCCGTCACCTCGCGGAACTATTCCGTTCGTATGCTACTGAGCTTGTGCCCATTCTACAAGGAGACTCCGTCCTCGGCGAAGCTCGGATCCGTGAGCAGATCGACAAGCTCCTTGTCGCGCCGTGGTCCGTGTCGCTTCCTAGACGCGATGGTTTACCCACACCAGTGGTTATTATCGATGCTCTTGACGAGACCAATGACGGCGTGGAATTCTTGAAGAACTTGTTTCGCGTCGTTGCGGACAAGAGCTTGACGAGAATCAAGTTTCTGGTTACAAGTCGGGTAGAGCCAGAAATCGTAAAACTCTTCGATTCCAACCAACTTCAAGCAGACACGATTCGTCTGCACGAAGTACCAAGCTTCGGTGTTCAGGCCGATATTGCGAAATTTCTCGCCGAGCAGCTCCCGGAAGTAGACACCAATGAGCGCACACAACTTTCACTTCGTGCAGATGGACTATTCATCTTCGCTGCGACTGCA
>QLPD01001106.1:0-26262 GCA_003314085.1 Hymenopellis raphanipes | reverse complement strand
ATGGTCAATGGAGAGCTTGATCCGATATTGGGAGCCATACAGCAGAAAGTCTTGGGGTATATGCATTCGTGGTTGGCGGACTGGAAACCGAATACTACTTACTAATTCCGAATGTCACTTCATAGATGTACGGTAATGTAGTATGAATTGTTTACTAAAGCGATATTTTCCTCAAACTTTCAAGCTGTCCCATCAGGCGCCACAATTCTCGCTGTTTTCAACGGGAAGACTGAGTGAGACTGGTGCATTCTCGATTCTAACCTCGAGCCTTGATACGGTGTGGTTGTGTACCACCTTCAGCTCGAACTTGAAGATGGTGTAGTTTGAGTCTACAGGCGAGTTCGTTTATTGCAGCGATTTCCATACACCAAGAGTGCGCCGGCAGTTAATACGAACGTCAATTTACATACTCGCAGCCGGACAGGTGTTGACGAATGAAGGTCTTACATCGCTGCCCTTCCGAGTTCGTGCTAAGTATCTCAAAGTCAACGTCCAATTGAAAGTACAGAACCAAGACAGAGCGCGGAAGGACAAAGTTTTGAAATAAGCAATCGAAATACATTCGTAGATTCAACAAAACAGACTACAGTACTAGAACTTGACAAAAGACAACGGGCAGGATAAGTATCAAGGAGCTACGACAGTATACTACGCAAATTGAGCCGATTGAGAACAGAAGACAAGGCGGGAGTCGGTTTGAAACGACGCTTGATTCCATCACCAACCATTACCTTCAACAACTTCTCCTCGTCAAGCAAAAAAGTACCGCTCTTGCGCTTCTTATTCCCGACAACGCTCAACAACGCCACCTTCGAAACAAGAAAAACCTCCTGGTCGGGGAGCCCCGCCTGTCTGAGGTTTGTCTTGACATTAAGGCGAGTCCTCTCCGCGTATTGCTCACGAGCACGTTCACGTCGTTCAGTAAGAACTTCATCGTCCTCCTCCTCCTCATCGCCGGCAGCCTCGTCCTGCATCATATCCTGGATGTATCGGTCAGATTTGGACCTAACGATGTACGCAGGTATGCAATACTTCTTGCATGCCTTCAGGATCGCGATGTCGGTGGCACAGAAACGGTCCGCAAAGACGACAACGATGGCGTCGAATATGAACAACCCCTGGTTATTGAAGTAGTCCCAGTCGGAGACATTGAGCGTCCCCGCGCCGGGGACATCGAACCAGATGATGGGCTTGGAAGGATCGGGGTCCGCGTAGCGAGAGACCTCCGTCGTGGTCTCGACGATACCGGTTTGGGCAGCCCCAGCGGCTTTAGGGGAGAGCCCGCGAAAAGAGTTGACGAGGGAAGACTTGCCACAGCCGGAAATACCAGCCACGGCGATATGGACCATGGAAGATGTGTAGCCGTAGCGCGCCTTCGTGAATTCGAACTGTTCCAGGGTAGGCCAAATGTCCGGATGAGCGCCACGCCTAAGATCATCGCGCGCCTTCCGCGCCTGCTCCTTCTGTCGCTCTGCCTCCTCCTGGAAACGACGTGTATTCTCTTCGGCCTGGCGCTTCTCCTGGTCTGCTTTCTCTGCCCTCTCGCGCTCTTTCCGCGCTTCTTCGGCTTGTCGAAGCGCTTCTTCCTGGGAGCGGCGTGCATGTTCATCAGCCGCCTGCCTGTCCCGCTCGGCCTTCTCTGCGCTTTCGCGGGCATTCCGCGCCTCTTCCTCCCGCCTGCGTGCATCCTCCTGACTTTGGCGTGCTCTCTCCTCAGCCGCTTGTCTATCGCGGTCGGCCTCCTCGGCGCGTCTGGCGTTCTCAGAAGCGAGACGCTCAGCCGCCTCTCGCTCTTGCCTGAGATGCTCGTCGATATCATTCATCGTAGGGTTGTCACCTATCGCGGGGCCACCGAGCCAACCGCCGAATAGAGCACCTAGTCCTTCGACTACAGCAGACCACACTCCTCCCATCGATATCGATGGATACGAAGATCTACGAATTCAAATGTTATCGAAGAGACACTTTGGGAAAAGAGAAGAGACGTACTTGTCGATGTTTGTTCAACGGCAAAACGGATCGACGCGATCTGTATATGTAAAGCCTGAAGCAAAGTCAACACGGATAATTAGAAATGAACGAGATCACTGACTCACTCAGAATGCCTTGAGCAGAAATGTCAGTTTTCAAAAGACTGCGTGAAGTTGGGAAGCGATGCGGCCTATATAAGAGGTGGAAATTGATATCGTAAGGACCTTCTGAGGCGCTTGATCTCGCATGCCGGAGTGTGTGTGAATGCGGCGCTTTGAGAGACGTATTTGGGAAAGGAAGTTTGTTCGGCGTCAAGCCTATACAATGCACCGCTTCACATCAGCACCTTTGGACGCTAGAAGATAATAAAATCATACACGCAATGTCTGCGAGACGCAGCAACGTTCGAGACAACCCGCAGTTCTATTCAATCCCGCAACCCTAGACCCAAGATTGTGTACCTCGCCATAAGTTTAACTGACGCGAAGTCATAGCATAGGTGGCCAGAGACCACATGCCAACAAACGAAGAGGTCGTTAAGCGCCAACCAATTCAAACATGAATAGGAAGAAGCCCTGTGGGTACGCAGCATGCCATCTACGACGTGAGAGCGAAGGGCTGGGTCGCTGCCTATAGACGCGCAGTCGTGTTCATGGCGAAAGTGAAGAGTGCATGGGGCGGTAGTAGAGCGGTGGTAAGAGTTTAGCGCGCCTTCGTCGACCAGATCTACAGAAAGGATATCGAGCGATTTTGTGAAAGAAGGATTGTGTGGCGTCAAACCCATACAATGCATATCGGCACCCCAATTACCAGAAGGTCAGGAAGACGGACATACCAATAGCAGGAAGAAGTGTACAGCACGCCCGGATTCTGAGGGCGTACTGTGACGAGTTAACCAGGAACCGGAAGGAGGCTCCCAACCCTACAGCCCTATGCATATGGAACTGGGAGGGCTCTCACTGGGAAGGTTAGTGGAAGATAGGAACATCCGGAATAGAAGGGGACTTAGGAAAGGGACTTCCGGGATGTAAGGGGACTAAGGAAAGGACCCCGGGGAAATGGGAGAAGGAAGTTCCGGAATAGATACAGGTTTATAAGCTAGATGTATAGGGAGAGACAATTAGATTCCCCCAAGATTCCCCTTTGCTACAGTAACAAGTTTGTGTGTTAGGGAAGAACCGGAACAGCCTCCGTCCCTTCACCGTTGTATCTGAATCCACCGTCTGAATCTCCAAGTCTCTTCCGTTTCTCCCTACCAGTTCCCTCACGTTGGTCTTGGACTTGTGGATTCCCCTCACAACAAACCGACACTTCCCGTGTCATTTCTTGTGCGAACTCGTCGGGTAGCGTACAAGTGGAGCCCACCGCGAGGGGTTATCCAATACTAGTCCCACCTTCATGCTTGGACTCTGGCCCCCAGAGGAAAATCATCTGCACCACCAAGGGATTCGACAGGGAGGTTCATCCGGAGAACCCCCAATCCCCCAGTCAACCCCGCCGTTGTCCTGGACGTCGAGCAGGAGGAGGATATCGAACAGTCCCCTCTGCTGGTACCTTCTACATTAGCAGAAGTACCATCGACGGTCTCGTTGAGCAATCGTGAACCTGACTTCAGCACCCCGCCATTTCCTTAGCCCATCCAGTCATTTCTCCAGTTAATCCCTCCATTGCCCCCAGTCAATCCCTTTGCCATTTCAGTCAACCCTGCTGTTCCCTCAGCTGATCCTGCTATTTCCTCGGTGATCCTGCTGTTCCCCCAGTGATCTTGCTGGTCCCCCAGTTGATCCTGCTGTTCCCCAAGCTGATCCTGGTATTCCCCCAGTTGATCTGGCTGTTCCCCTGATCAACCTTGTCATTTTCCTTATCACCCCTCTGCAGCCTTCCCTTCGTTTCCCCAGTCAATTCCTGCATTACTCCAGTCAATCCTGTTGTCTCCCCAGTCAATTCCTGCATTACCCCAGTCAATCCCTTTATTGCCCCAATCAATCTCTCTATTATTCCAGTCAATCCCGCTGTTACCCTAGCTGATCCCGCTGTTCCCCCAGTGATCCCGCTGTTTCCCCAGTGATCCTGCTATTATTCTAGTTAATCCTGTTAGTTCCTTCTTCAACTTCAGTATTCCCCAGTGGACCCTGGTATCCCCCAGTTGATCCTGCTACCCCCCATTTCCCACAGCTCTCCAAGCTCCCCTTATCAGAAGAATTGTCCCATTATCCCCTACAGTCTCCAGGAGATCTCCTATTAGAATTTCCTCTCTAGCTATTGTCTACCTAGGTGGTGACAAGTGTACAGAGGACACTCTGAGGTGCATGAGAGTGGTGATGACAGAAGAATGGTAGCCGGAAAGTGTCCTTCCTGCCTCCAGAACTGCAATCTTTCCTATGTTCACTGCCGTGATCCTCCCTGCATCCATCACCATCTGTCCTCTCCATGTCCGTCGCCACTCTCCTCTCTGCATCCGTCCCCGCTCTCCGCTCCGCATCCATCGCTACTCTCCTCGCCACGTCCGTCACCACTCAATTCCCTTACGTCTGTCACTGTCCACTGGCATCCAACCTCCCTGTATCGCTCGCCATCCATTCTCCCTGCATCCGTCGCCATCCATCCTGCCCGCATTCATCTTCGCCGCATCTGTCACCACCATCTTCTTCACATCCGTCACCGTCATCCTATCCATATCCGTCACCGCCATCCCCTCCGTATCCATTGCCGCCCTCCCCACCGCATCTGTCGCCATTCATTTTCGTCGCCGTCCATTGTCATTCAATCTCCTTACGTCCATTACTATCCTTCCTGCCCGCTTTCATCATTACCATCCTCCGCATCCCGTCCCTGCGCCTGTACCCTCATCATCTCCATATCCGCCATTGGTGTCGTCTCCGGCATCCGCGTCCAGGCGCGCATCGCCATGGTCGGTGGTGTTTCCGCGTCCGTCGTCTCCGTGTCGGCCCGGTGCCCATGGTCATCATCTGCTACTGTCACAGAGACTTCAGCAGCAGGCAGGACCCGTGATTATCCTGCCAGAGGTCAGTCCTGAGATTTCGACGTATTTCAAAATTTGTCGGGACTATGGCTTAGGGCACTTGGTGGCTGTTTGTCGGGACTATGGGTCTTACATTGGGCCAGGCGTAAAAGTGTCGGGATTTTGTATCTAAGCTCAAAAAAATTCCTAAAAATCCGTAAAAATCACTAAAAAATCAAACTCGACGTTTTCGTTCAATTCACTGCTCGGACAGGTGGAAATAATGTTAAAATCGCATTTTAGGAAGATATATCATCAATCTCCTCCATATCAAACACACTGATGTTACTTTTGCCCTTCCTGCGCACCGTGTTCAAGCTTGAAACGGCCTTTTCCAGAGCTGTCTTCTTCGCACTGAGCTCCTTGAAGACCTTATGTGCCTTCACTGTCAATTCAACCCCATCAGATGTTGTCTTCACGTTCTCGTTGATCTGACAGAGGAAAGATCCGGGTGGAAGGTGTGCGAAACGGCTCATCCCCATTAGGGCTGGATACCGTACCGTAACGGGCACGGCCGTATCTGGGCCATCCGCTACGGTTACGGTGACCGTAAAAACGGCCGAAACGGCCGTGAACACGGCCGTCTATGTGGCGCAGCATAAATGCGCCGAGATCATAGTTGATTTGACATCCAAATGCCAACTTACAATGTCAGGACTCATTCACACCATTGCAGGGAGATATGGACTCCAAATCGTAGTATGAAGGCCCATTACGCCGTGTGCAGTGGTGACCTCCAGCATCCATCGCCTCGGAAATCCATCCGGAAGTCCCTACAGATATCGAACATGGACATATTTCCATACTTGCCTCACTAGCGATCATTCTGGTGGCCCTTGTGCATGGTCCGAGTCTGCCAGTGGCTGTGCCTGTCGTAGTGACCGTAAAACGACCGTTTCGTCCGTAGTTACGGTTCAGTTGAGATTTTCCACGGTACGGATGACCGTACCGTATACGGTACCCGTCGTGACCGTAAAACGGGCACGGTGTCCACCCCTAATCCCCATACATGCATACTTCTGGTGCACGCGCTGGAAGGTACGGCCAATTGAATGTTCGAACGTCTGAGTCAACACATAGGAGATAGCTCCGATGTTGTTAACTTGGGGAACCCAGGAATGTTTGCCACCCTTGCCACCGCCCTTGGAATATAAGGTAATCACTGTTAAGATGTAGATTCAGTTATCGTCGCATCAACTACCCAAGGAACATACCTTTGGCTACGAGAATCTGCTCCTCATGAAGGATGAAAGCAAAGCGGCCATCCATCAGCTCATTCGTCTTCGACACACAAGCTTCTGCGATGAGCGCATGACACGAAAGTGCTTGAGTAAATTGATGTCGGCGACGTAGCTCCTGTAGTCATTGCTTTAGCTTGAATCAGATCTCAAAGATAAATGTCCCGAACCTCGCCCGCTCGAGCTAATGCGGTCACCTCCGCATTTGCCGAATTACCGTTTTGTGCAACACTTGGAGGTACATTCGCCGCAGCGGCTCCATCTCCATCCTCAGTTTCGCTTGCTGTCCATCGTGTGCGGCGATTCAAACCTGTACTACTGCCACGTTCCTGAGCAACACGAATGATGCTATGAATACGCCGCGACAAAGCTTGCTCCGGAGATATTTCAACAGGTTTGGGTGCCGATTCGGTGGGAGCGTCGACGTCGTTCCGGGATCCCTTCTTAGGCTTCTTCATCTCTGTAAGGGATGGCCGATACGTCCGTACACCTACTCTAGCCTGAGTAGTCTGGTGAGCTTCGCGAAGGGCGATGAGCGGTTGCAAGTCAGATGTGGTAAGATCGGTGAGTGCAGAAACCAACGGAGGTGAAGCGGAGTCGACCGGCGTAACAGCCACCGTAGGAGCCGTAGAACTTGCTAAATTTTCCTGCAAGCCAGTCATCAGAGCGATGATGGAATCAGGATTTTGCTGAATTGCGCGCGCAATATCATCTTGACAGGCCTTGAGCTGGGTGGGATCTTGAATCTCTGGGAGGTTATCGCTGTAGAATATGATCATTAATAGGACACATAGGGCTCTCCACCGTAACCGTATACGGTTACGGCCGTATACTTTACGGTACCATACGGCGGAGGGCCGTCCCGGACCCGTAACCGTAAACTCGCGCTCAGGACCTCGTACGGTACGGTTACGGGTTCCCTTTACGGGCACGATACAGGTGATTGAATGGGGTCTGGATGTCCCTTGGGACCTATCTGGTCATTGAGATGGGGCTGGTGCATTGCTGCGAGGCCTCACATACCTTCTGTCATGCTCCAAATAGGCTCCAGAGTCGGTTTTAGTAACGGCACGCTTGTACGGCCACGAGAGACCCGTAACCCGTACCGTCCCGTAACCGTACAGAGGAGCGAGTGGAAGGCTTACGGGACGGTTACGGGTACCCGTATAAATGTAACCGTAAACCGTATTGTACGGTTACGGTGGAGAGCCCTAAGGACACAGACACAGATGAGCAGAAGAAAACGTACATGACAGAAAGATTGTCGATGACCAATGCCGCCGCTGCAGATGCACACACGTCAAGCTCGGACTTCTCTTCCGAAGTGAGGTTGGAAACCTGCTTCACTGCATCAATGGCCCTCTGAAGTTCCTCGCGCATACTGGTGCTAGTAACTTCTGGCGATTCGAAATCCGTATCATGAGGAAAGTCTTCGTTGGCCGAGAAGTCAACCGGGAAGGGTTGCAAGGGAATATCTGGGGCGTTGTTAAGGATTCCCATTCGTACGCCGACGACAGCCCAAAGTGCTTCATTCTCTTCAATCGCACACCCCATTTCAGCGGTCAGATCAGCATCACTAGGAAACTCAGCAAGGAGTTTATAGTCAACCGAGCCGTCGTCTGCGAACTGATAACCAGAGGCAACTTCTTTGAAGCCCGCCTTAGCAAAACGAGCACGCATGGATGCCAGCATGGAGACTCGGAGGTGGGGAGCCATCAGAATTGCTTGGACAAGAGAGAAATCGGGAGTGATGCCACGCATTACCGAAAAAATGTTTTCGTTTCCCATGGTCGCGTGCTTCCAAAGGAGAAGAGGAACACCCTGAGGGAGGTGGTCGCGATGGATGAGAAGAAGGCCAAGAAGGCCATCGATAAGGATATAAAATATGTCGTCTGCCTGTTTCGAGATGTAGTGGCGATTCTCCGCATAACCCTGCTTCTTCAAGAAGCACTTTCAGGTCGAAAGAAAGAGCCGCGTTCGCATAGCGATTTTGGCACGCTGACGGTGAGGCATAGAACGGTTTTGGAAAGCATCGATGAATTCTCCGAATACGAATAAGTAGACACAAAGTCCCAAGTTATCCTCGGGAAGTTGAGCTGCACATTCAAGAGCTGAAGCAGAGAAAAGGCGAGCTGCTGCATTATCGTCCTGCTTATCGCTGCGTACCACATTCCGATTATAGAGAGGGCTGTTCGGCTGCATGACCATACCATATACTGTACTATTACGGTCTGATCTTCACATAACGCGTAACGCTGGGGTCGTTTGATCTTATCGGACCCCGCCGATCGCCTGGAAATCCTTATCGGGTTTCCATCAAAATTTTTTTCAAAAAATCTGTGAAGACATGATCGAAATAGTACAGTAGCTGCTCATAATGAACTGTAAAGTTCCCGACGATTAGACCGCGAGCGCCAGTGCTAGTGTTATTCCGCGCAGTCTTCCTCCCATGAAGACTATCCTGCATGTTGACGAAGATATTGTTGTTTAGAGAGTAGAGAGGAATGCAGATGTGAGGGTAAAGTTCGGGAGAGGGGGAACGAATGGTGTAATGGGCTGTGATACCTCCCGCAGTTAGACGGCGTTGACAATCACGTTCGATGGCCGCGCCATCAGCTGCATTACTGACGATGCGAAATCCACGCGACACAAGACCAAGGAAGAGCTTCTTGTGATGAACAAGGAGCTCGGGTGCCTTGATCTTTGATGAGATTGGGAGGAAGGCGAGTGCAAGCGGCGGTATGCCGGCGATTGAGATTTGAAGGACTCAAAGACGAATCTACAAGTGTATCAGAACATAATCAACCTTAAGCAGTATATAGAACGTACTTTAGTTGCCGCCGTGAGCTTATGTTCCGTCATAAAGCTTTCCAAGGTGTCAATATTTGGAATAATGGTCTGCGTCTAGTGAATAGCCCGGGTCGGAGCACCCGGTCCGGGTCACGGATGCGGGTGGGTCAGGGTACGGGTAGGGGTCTCGGACCGAGAACCCGCAGCAACCCGCGTAACCCGTAAGTACCCGTCGGTTCTAGCCGAATGCCCCGGCAACGGCCGGATAACGATCAGCCAGCGCTGATCGCTATCTCTTGCTTCTTACCACCACAGCGCAACGTCCGCGTCGTGCTCGTTCGCCCCAGAACTGCTTCTGGGGCTTCTGTAATGTCTGCTCTTTCTTCTTTTTCGCTTTTCTGATGTGGTTGGGCTTTACGCCCACCGCCGCGCTCTCGGATATATTCCGCGCGCATTCTCGTTTTCGTCTTCACGACGACGCCACTGGACGAGGAACTAGTATGCGTAAGCCCTCACCAGCGAGGCAGCATTACCATTGGACGGTATCCCTTTGCTTGGAGTACGAATTTCGTTGCGCCGGCCGCTACACCCTCCCATGTGCTCTAAGGTATCACGAGAGGCTTGTCCTTGCAACGGCAAGCGTGTTAGTACGGGCAGGAGGGCGTCGCAGACGCCTCCAGACCAAAAGTGTGTATTTGGTGTATCTCTTTTTCATTTTCTTTCAGACGTCGCGCAGTCTGTACTTGCAACAGGTTCTCTCCGTCTCCTCAGCTGCCCTGTCTTCTCACCCCTCCCATCATCCCCGGCATCACCTCTCGCGCACCCACCGTATCCTTTGGACCACCCCTCACTGCCTCACTGCCTCACGTCTTGTCCCTTCCCTGTCGTTGCATACGGCAGGGTGGGCGCGACTCGGTGCATCATGCACGTCGATGGACCCCGCGCAATTGCTTGGGGCTCGTCGGCGGGCATGAAAATATGCAGGCCCAAGGTGCAAGTACTCGCACAGCCCGTTTGAGCGCAACCCGAGATTTTTTTGGCGGTACCCGCACCCGCGCCACGGAACCGGGTAGGTGGCGGGTACGGGTAGGGGTGCAGAACGAAATACCCGCGGGACACCCGCGCTATTCACTATCTGCGTCTCGCCAGGAGTCCCGACTAGGAACCACGTCTTCTTCGGACCATCAAAGAGTGGCTGCAGCACGCTGAAGAGCTTGGTATCATCGACACCAACACAGAGCGGGAGCGAACGAGGATAGTTGTAATCCTTACAGTACTGATCAGCAAATACAAAAGTTTCCTCTTGGATTCCCAAGGGAAATCGAGGGCGTTTAGATACGTTGTTTCTAAGAAAGAATTGTCAGTACCACGAATGGAGAACAGAAAGAGACATACTTAATAGACCGTTGAGTCTCGATTCGGAAATGCAGAGACATGTTCCGATGGAGACGAGGGCTGATCGTTCGTACCAGCTCACTCCACTCACGAAACTCGGGAGGATACTTGAAGTTTTGCATACCAACACCCCGCATCTCGCGTTCCGTAGCGAGAATCATAGTTTTAACAAGTCCCAGAAAGACGTCTGCATTCTTGAAGTCGCCGTTGATGACGTGTTGGGTGAAGCGAAGGAGCGGTGATTTATCGCTTTACTAAAGATTCATTGTGGTTAGTTTCTACAAAAGTCAAAGAAAGGAAAGCTTACCTCGATGAGTAGCTCCTCAAGACCTTTGTATTCCGCAAACAGATGACCCTGCGTAGTATTCGTGTACTGTACGGTTTCGACCGCATGTTCGCATAACGCGTCACGCGGGCCCCGGAACCGAACTTAGCTTAAACCGTAATGCATCACGGACCTTTTTCTGGAGGCGCGCAAGGCCTAAAAAGGAAATTTTCGGTCCCGCCTACGGCGGGAGCATCCGAATACAGCCGTTTCGGGACCTGTGCCTGAGAACGAACTTAGATTTCTAAGTTCGTTCGCATAACGCGTCACACCCGGTGAACTTACGGTCGAAACCGTACAGTATATCCTCCTACGGTATGTGGTGCGCCATCTTAAAATTCTGGTGCTCACGGTGCTATAGTTGTCGCACTGTCATGGGCGGCAAGCGTTACCGCTGGACACACGAAGAAGGGCGTTATGAATGCATTCATACTTTCTGCATATTGCGTCGGATATGCCGCGGGTCAATTTATCTGGCAGCATAAGTATCTGCCCAGGTGCGCTTGAGTATCCTTCATGATCCAGCGCGAACTGATTCGTCGCTTTAGGAATCATGTTCCGTGGATCATCCTAGCAGCTTGCTTCGGCGCCTGCATTGTGATTCTACTGTCGATTCGGTACCTCTTGCTGTCCGAGAACAAGCGCCGAGACGAACGGTACAGTCACTCCGGCGCCTCATTTGATGAAGTTTACTATGTAGAGACGTCGAAGAGTGACGGAACGAAGCAGTTGTTGAGGGTTGACAAGGTATTTAGCAATCTCAACTGGACTTTACCGAAGCTGACGCTGTCGAACTCAGGTCTTCTTGGATCTGACTGATCTACAAAATGAAAATTTTCGATACGTTCTCTGAGAAAGTTGTCTTGGAAAGTAGAGCATACATAGTTTTGAGATGAAGCTAATTTGGTTGATGTCAGTACGTACAGAAGTAGAAACTATTCCAGCTAGTGAACAGCACGGGTCTCCCGGGGGTATTTATTTCTGACCCCAACCCTACCCGCGACCTTACCCTACCCGCAAGCACGGGTCCGGGTCACCCGCACATAGACCCACGGTTCGCGGGTAACCCGCCACCCTCATCACCCTTAGCTATTTAGACCTAAAAAACCATATATTCCAAGTCACTACATACGAGTACTTGAAGCATCCAGTACTTGTTTGCTGTTTTCGTGCGCGCCGACGACCTCTGGGCAATTGCACAGAGGTTATCGACGTGCACGATAGATGATGCCCAAGTCCCGGCGGCTTGAATGAACAAGAGCCGGGGCTGAACAAAATGTGAATGGGGATATCCAGAGTGAGGGTGGGTAAGAGCATGTATCGTGGGTACTGGCGGGCGATGCATAGTGATGTCAGGAGAGGAGGCGTCGCGTGCGGAAGGATGAGGCATGTAGACAGCGCTAGATACACAACGTTCTACAATGAGTGAGTTCAGAAAATGATCAACAGCAAAGGAAACACGCACGGTTTGAGCTGCGACGCGTCCGCGACGCAGTCCAGACTCTCTATTCAACCAAACACCCGCCATCTGCCAAATCCATGCCCAGTCATCATTTTTCCATCACCGGCGTCGTCGTGCTTATTGTTGACGTCGTCCGAATGGTTGCGGCGCGCGCTCATCCGATTGCGCAAGCAGGCGCGAGCGAAGACGGGGAAGCGCGCGATCCAATAGTGTGGCGGCCTCGTCCTGAGGGCTTACGCGTCTAGGATCCAAGTCGAATTGGCGCGTCGCGAAGACGGACACCAGAATGTGCCCGGGAACGTATCCGAGGGCGCAGCGGTCGGCGCAAAGCCGAACCGCACCAGAAAAGCGGAGCAGAGCGAAGAGAACGGCTAATAAAGGCCCCAGAAAGGTGTCCGGGGCCGACGAGCACGACGTTCGCGTCGTGCTGTGGTGGTAAGAGAGAGAGAGCTAACATCAGGCCTGATCGATGCTTATCCGGCGTTTGCCGGGACGTTCGGGCACCTCGGCGATCTGCCAAATTTCCCCGCAACGTAGTTTGTGACCCACATTGAGCTCGTTTAAGCTCAAATAAATTTGATTGATTCCATAAAACATACATATCTACTATGGCCAAGTAGTGGTCCCCTACTTGCCCCACAGTCCAAATGGCAAAGGGTCTGTACGGGTGATGCGGGTGATGCGGGGTTTTCGGACCGCCACCCCGACCCGTACCCGTTGTGACCCCAACCCGCAACCCGGACCGGGTCACCGCACCCCGGCTGTTCACTAATTCCAGCACGAAGCATGCGGCTGTAAGAGTGTACAGCCAAGACGGAAGCCGAATGGTCTGGAAGATGTCATGACTTTTTGTGGCTTTTGAATCAGAGCCCTCTCCAACTACAGGCTGCGAATTTCCATCGATATCCGTCTCCTTCCCACCCTACACTCTTGTTTACTGTAGAAGTTGAGCGTATTACATGTCGACAAACGCCGGTTCACCTTGGCCTTAGACAAAGACAGAATTTCGTAGACGCCGGCAAATGCCGACCGCTGTCAAACCACAACCACTACATGGCGTTTCGCTGAGCTCACCTCCCTTCACTCTTCAGTATAACAAGATCGAATTTTTTCTACTCGTTACCAAGCTCTGCATGCGCACTCGGGCGGCGAAGAAATAATATGGAAAAAAACACTCGCAAAACGCGCTGTTGACTGGTCGGACTAGGTCTTCTTTGAGCTCTCTTCGCCTCAGATAAAACACAGCTCATCAGATCGGCTACTCCACGATATTTTTGGCTAAGTTCTAGTGTTACTGCTGACCCCAAGGTCAATATGTGAGGAACGCTTCGCCGCTGCAACCCCGTCAAAACTCAAGGCTGTCGATTCTCGAAGCGATTTCCTCAGAACACTCCTTTGGTGCCACATCTGTGAGTTTCGCTCTTTTTCTCCTTCACTAGAGGTGACGCGATTCACGATGTTGATAAGTATCTTTCAAGGTAGCGCAGGACAGATGCGGCTGGCTGAGATTGGAAACAGTTTGACCTAATGCCGTGGAGGCAACGAGAAGGCTTCCGAGGGAAGGGGGGGACCAGAGCCACAGAACATTCAATTTCAGAAGTTTAACACTCGGAGCGCTTCCTTCCAGTTCAACACGAATCGAGAGATTGGCGTTATTAGAGACCTTACTTCTAACTCGGAGTGGGATGCCAGTAAGTTTGTTGTCTAAGTTGTTCTCGATTTCTGAGCGACGGGATAGTGATCGTCTCATGTTGCAGTGGCGCAACTTCTTCGGCAGCATTTTTGGACGTCGCTTTCAAGCATACGCGCGCACTTCTCAACGTCTGAGATGAATGCCAGAGCTACTGAACGCACAGGTATACTTACCGAACAAAAGAGATATTAAGGCGTACGCAATTAACGTTTTTCACTTGACTTTCACTGAACTCCATTAAGTAGTCCGCAGCCAATGTCAGTCATGAACGCAGATGATCACGCATCATGACGCAATTCTATGGTTGACGGGAGTATCACGCTGATGGCCGCTGATGCCCCATCACCCGGCTGGTCAGGACCTCGAAAACCAGTTGCCGTATATATATATTAAGTAGTTATTTTTCGATTTATGGCAAATCGATTAAATTATGCGTCAGCCACTATGTGATTGAATCGCGCATGTGACTACTCCTTACCGTTTGACGTCTGACCACCATCGCACCTTTTGGTGCTGGTCAATTCTGCGGGCATTCCATCAGAGTGCGGGGACCTCGTCATAGAGACTCGCGGTGGAGTTCAACTCCATTCCTCCAGTACACTCTTGATGGCATGTTCATTGTCTACGCCTCTATAATGGCTCTTACTACGATGGCACCTCCAACAACGAAGTGCCACATCTTTGAAATTTTGTTTGCACCCTTCTGGACTCTCTCGCTTTAATCCTCTCTCTTCTTTAGACCCCAGAATCCAGATCATCATTTCCGACAGCGATGTATAATGTTCTGAGGACGATCACTGTCTTCTTATTCAACAACGACCGCTACTCTCTGCGTAAGCCGCCAGTCGGAGCAGCAACATTTATGGAATGACGGCGAGGGACTTAAAGAGGCTGGTTGTAGTTCTCCGCGTTGTGTTGACACCTGCAAGCAGGCAAGGAGTTGGGGTTTAGGTTGGAAGGTGTCGCGGACGCTTCCAGCCTAAGACGATACTTATTCTATGTTGTTTGTGAGTCTACTCCTCTTGAAACTACTTGTCTATGGTACCTTCCATTTTCAATTGCTATTCCGCAATTTTTGGACAGTGTCAGCGTGTTTTGCCATCTGATCTCGTGAGGTGTCATCTATTGGGCAATATCATATTCATCCAGATCCATGGACATTTAGTCCTTATCCGCATCCATTATGTGTGGCCGACCTTTGCCAATGCTACATCACCACCATGTTGAAGAGCGCCGTCGACGTCACTGTGCATCTCAACAATTACGATAAAGGATGAGGAGGCATATAGCGACATCTGCGACAGGACGTGCTCTAGCTTCTTTGTTGTGCTTGGAATTGTCGGTGTACAGTATGCGTGCCGCACCTTTGTGCACCAAAAGATTGATGGATTCCATCAAAGACAAAGTTTACCTGGTTTGTCTTGAGCGATGAGGCTAGCGGGTACTTGATATCATTCTTAGAGACTCAGCTTTTTTCTACTGTGTGCTTTTCGCGCACCACGGCTAACAGTTATATTCGTGTGGCAGTTATCACAAGTTGGCATCATGCAGGTTATTTTCTGCGAGCGTGCTGCCGCCAGCATTGCCGAAAAGGTCATGTCATGGCTTGGCTATGCGGCGGGATACAAGATCACTCAGCGGGTGTGTTTGAGGGGCAGCGGTGGTTCTAGCGAGTAGCACGGGTTCGGGTGAGTCTCGGGTCGGGGTCGGCATCCACTCCACGCACAGTGTTGGAGGACTGTGCACGGCGGCTTTGTGTAATTTATCGGAACTCCACCGAGCACAATCTCGCTCAGAAACGATGTTCGCGAGTAATTGCTCGATTCGCCGGGCTGCCCGAACGATCTGGCAGTTGCCGGATAACGATCGGCTGGCTGCGATCGCATCTCTCATCTCACCGCCACAGCACAACAGCGACGTCGTGCTCGTCGGCCCCAGAATAAGTTCTAGGGCTTATCCAACTTCTACTTTTTGTGTTCTTTTGCTTTCCTGGTGTTGTTCGGCTTCGCTACTCGCCGCGCCCTGCGCCGCCGCCCTCGGATACAATTCGGGGTGCATTCCGGTGCTCGTGTGCGCGACGGCACTAATTCGACGAGGATCTTACCAACGACGACAATGTTCTTATATCTGTCCGTACGACTGCGTTCTCTTGGCGACGACCTCGACGCATAAGCCGCCACGACATCGGATAGTGGCTTCAGCTGCAGATTGTCCTTGTGGTACTTTCGCGCAAAACAGTGCGTGTTTACTTTACTCTTTTTCGTGTCTTTAAACTTAAACACTAATATTCTACATCTCGACAGATATTGTCTTCTTGCTCCCTACACCGTCATTCCCTCTCCATTTTTCCCCGCCATTACTCGCCTACATTACGCACGATCCCAGTTCGTGTTCGCTCAAGCAGCCGGGATCTAGTCTATGTATCGTGTGCATCGATTACCCCTGTGCAATTGCCTGGGGGTCGTCGGTGTGCACGAAAAACCTTCAAGACTTCCAATAGGTACCGGGATGCCCGTTCCCCGTTTGAGATCTGCGGGGAAGATGACGGGTAGCTCGTACCCGAAGCGTCGGGTGCGGGTATGGCATCGGGTTCGGGGCGGGAGTGCTCACGAGCACCCGTACCCGACCCGTGCGATTCACTATTCGATTCACTCGTTGCCCGTGCTATCAGCACTCGACAATTCTTTTCTGATCCTATCTGAGTCTACACCCACTATCCTTCCTTCACTGTACCATGTCTAATTCTCCCGAACCTGCACCCTCTGCTCCTCCCCCTAATCCACGCATTCTCGCCGACCCTCATTCGCTCGCCTGCCCAGATTATTCCCTTCCTTTTGCGGACAACCTCAGACAACATCTTGCCACTAGCCAGCTGACTACCGCAGTCGAAGCGGCGAAGCTCCTCGCGGACCTCTGAGTTGCCCAGAATACTCTGGAGAAAGCTGCTCGGGTTGCCCAAGCAGCTGCAGACCAAGTCATCGAGAACGAAGTAGTGCGCCTCTGTCTGGAGAAGGTGGAGAAAGATAACTTGAAGTCAGACGCGACTCAAGCGGTCTCGGATGGGCTTCAGGCCATTCGCGACAAACGTGCCAAGCTTGGCGCGTTCAAACGCGGCCGACATCGCTGTCAGCAACGACGAGGAGCCTCGGATTCCCACTTACGCAGAGGAGAAATTGAAGAACAAGAAGTGGGCCGGCCTCTACTACTTATTCTCGCGGCTGGCCTGCAAGCACGAAGTACACGCCACATGAATCAGGATGACATGTCCTGGGTGGCTAACGATGGCGACGCTTCCGGTTCATTTTACAGCCTCGTGCCGAACCTCAAGCCTTTCAGAGATACCATCTCCGACTCTGATCTTTCTGAAAATGACTTCAACTACGCCACCGACCACTTCCTTTGTCGGATTAAGCGTTTTTACTGGGAGAAATAGGCTCACATCGATGCCCTCACGAAGTTTTTCTACATGAAGAGCCACCCCATTCGTAGCACTGCGAATGGTGCGCGCACATGCCAGCATTATGCAGATAAACAGTGGCATGCGCGAATGGCAGCTGGGGAACTGTCGTTCAACATTGCTCTGATCAACGAGACGCGTCTGAATAAAATTCCCGGTACGATCCAAATCCTTAAAGATGACGTTCAGGCTCAGACGTGAAACACTCTCGCCGATGCTGCCTCGGTATGTGTGTCTTTTACGTCCGCACTTTCCTTGCTCATCAGCTGTGAAGATATCGTCGGCATTGATAGGTATTAGTGTTTCTCGTAATCCGCGTGATCATTGTTTGGTACATTCGCAAATTACTTGCACATTGTACATGGTCACAACCACGTTAGTTCCGGAGTGGCATCAGTCGTCAGGACAAATCTTCTTGACCACAAGGATCACAAGTTCATGTTTCGCAGGTATCATCCCCAGTGCCCACCTCACCCGAATCCATCACATGCATTTTCACGTCCCGTATGATCTGGTCATCAGCTGGCTTACCAGCTCTCTAGACTTTCTCTTGAACTATCACCTCTTCCTTTTTGGCCACCTCTTCACGAGAAGGAAGCACACTTTCTCTAGACTAGTACTGACAGTGCCATATGGCATATGGTGGCGCAGCACTGGACCCATTCCACCCTGGAGCCCGTTACATATTACAACTGACTGATTTTCGTACTCAACCGCCAGTTGCGTTATACACTGTGATTTCAATTAAAAGATGACCGTCGCTAGTGAATAGCACGGGTGTGCTCGTGCGCACTCCCGCCCCGAACCCGATGCAACACCCGTACCCAACGCTCGGGTACGGGTTACCCGTTATTTGCCCCGCAGGTCGCAAACGGGGAATGGGAATCCCGATACTCGTTGACTCGTTGTTTTCGACGCGGCGCGGAAAGCTCAAGAGAGCGGACCGCATACCGGTGACGAAAGTGGTGGGTAGGCAAGGTGGAAGGAAGTGGAGGGAGCTGGATTTATATACTTAGTACTAGAACAAATTAGGAGATAGAAAGAAAGTAAAATAGATGCGCACTGTTTGGGGATGGATGCGTCCGCGATACAATCCAGCTCCGACAGTCCAGCGCGAAAACGAACAGCAAGAAGTCCATATCTCCAGTACAGTTGAGATATGGTCCTGAGGGCTTGGGCGCTGTGCATCCGCGGTAAATCAGCGCCGTCGCGCAGACCACGTCCAGCCCTACTAAGTAATGTTGGATGATCAGTGGCAAGGCGGGGGCCCCAAGCACGCCCAGACAATCCAATGGTAATGCAGCCTCGTCCAGAGGGCTTACGCGTGTCAAATCCGCGTCGAATTGGTGCCGTCGCGCAGACGAGCACCGGGATACATCCCGAACTGTATTCGAGGGCGAACCACATCAGAAAAGCAAAAACACAATGAAGAGAAGTTGGATAAGCCCCAGAATAAGTTCTGGGGCCGACGAGCACGACGTCGCTGTCGTGCTGTGGCGGTGAGATGAGAGAGATGGCATCACAGCCAGCCGATCGTTATCCAGCAACTGCCGGATCGTTCGGGCAGCTCGGCGAATCGAGAAATTCCTCGCGAACATCGTTTCTGAGCGAGGTTGGGCTTGTTGAAGCTGAAATAAATTACACAAATATACCATGGCCAGTCCTCCAACACTGTACGCGGGTTAGTACGGGTTGGCGGGTTCCCGCCGGGTGCATGGGCTGTCACCCGACCTCACCTGTTTGAGGCTTTCATTGCACATACATAGGGTGAGTCAGCTTGACGGCGAGTTTGAGTCGACGCCGGAAAGCAGTCCGTTGAGAGCCCACACCCCCGCTCACATTGGTGTAACAGGATATTATCCTGCTTAGTGGTTTTGACATGCGGGCACAGAATATCCTGATCAATGAGGCCTGCCAGTGAGGGCATAGCCGGGTCGGAAATATGCATAAGCGATTCATAGCTGCCAGAGTCGTCGAGCTGGAACTTGTACAGGCGATTGAGCTGGTCACGACGTAATCTCCCCATAGCACACATAGCACATTTAACACTGATGCTGAGAATGACATGTTCTGCGAGACTTTCTCCTTTGGCGACAATGAACTTAGAGACGTCCTGTGTCGAGATCTGCTTTAGAATGATACCATCCAAGATTTCGCCTTGACAGTGTCTGTACAGAAAGATCGCGCCTATAGATTATATCTGGTTCATCCGTGAGGTTGCCTGGCATACAAGTGATGCCTGCAACGAGTAAGTTCTGTGGCTGGAGGACATCAGTGTGTTCAAATCGGCCGCAGTAGCCCGAACGTCCTGGCTTATCGAGTGAGTCGGTGTAAGTCCTGGCGCTCCGCGCTTATAAGGACTTTGTCATAAGCACCCTTGACATCGTTGTCTCAAAAACGTGCCTCTGATTCCTATCTCCTCCATCTTACAACGGAGTCGTCGTTGGTGCTGGATTCACACGATGACGAGTAACAGAAAGCAGGAGAGTCGTTGCTCGCTTGGGAAAATAGAAGGAACACCAGAACATTTTGAGTGTCGCGAATCCCAGGCCAGAGCAAAGCTAAACCACTAGTCAACCCAAGTATATTTTGAGAAAAAGAGTTCAAATGAATCTCAGAGAAAGTTCGGGGAGCACAACATTGTCATTGTGTTCTGGTGGGAGGGCAGAGCAATGGTACTGAACTGCCTGATCGTTATCCGGCGATTGCCGGGATGTTTGGGCAGCTCGGCGTACTCAGCAATTTTTCCGCATATCGTTTCTGAGCGACGTAGGGGAAACTATGACTCAAGTTGAATCGTAAAATTCATTGAAGGGATAAGATAGTTAGATGTATCATACCGATGTTCGACACTGAGAAGGAAAGCAACTACCTATCGTCCCTACATTGCCTGCCGCTACCATAAGACTTAAGCATACCCATTCTGGCAACTGGTTTTCGAGGTCCTGACCAGCCGGGTGATGGGGCATCAGCGGCCATCAGCGTGATACTCCCGTCAACCATACAATTCTACTTTTTTCGAGTAGACGCAGGGCTCCGTTTGACCGAGGTGGTCCAGACCAAATGGATCATTCTCTGTCTCCCCGCTCGGAGGCGCATTGGCGCAGCTTGATGTTTTATGGAGAAGCTCTATCCCAAGCTCGGAGAAGATAGGAATTGCCATCATCCACGAAACCAACTGTAGCAGTCCTCGCCATCCTCAGTGATGGAAGAGAAATGTTGTTGGATGGCGGATACCCGCCGGCTACCCCGGCAACGGATCCAACCGGGTCAGGACTGTGATTTCCCCGCAACCCCGCAATCTGCGTCACTCTTTGACCATCTTCATTGATGTATTCATGTGTCTCCGGCTCTTGCTCCTTGGCATATTCCCTCGTCCGCCGTTGTCTAGACTGTGCCGCCCCATTTGAAGCCAAAACTTCCCCACACGGAGTAACAAAAAGGCGAGCCCGCCGACTGTATGCCGACGCCTTCTAGATCTCCCCGCACATTGCACTGCTGATCCCAGTCCATTTGCGGAGACCCGTATGACGGAAGAACGCCACGTTTCACATGCTAATTGTAACAAGTTCCGTTTTGAATGGCCCCTAAGTAGTACTTAATGGAGGAGGGAGGCATCGACTGGATTGACTCCTCCCATCCACCTCCTCTACATTACGACGACCATAACGACGCCTCCATAATAAGCGATGTCGCGATCTCGCAGCGGGAAGAAACCGGTCGGCTTTGCCACCCACATAACGGCGGGCGGTATTGCTGGCGCTTGTGAAGCTGTACGTCGTGCGGTCTTGCTTGGTGTTGACCCCCATCTAACAAAATGCTGCAGTTGACATGTCAGCCATTAGATACTATCAAAGTTCGAATGCAGCTGTCGCGTTCAGGGCGAGCACCGGGGGTTAGTCCATCATCATCGAGAACGCGCCCACTTGTCTAATTCCGTCTAAGACCAAACCACGCGGATTCTTTGCCACTGGAGCTTACATCGTCAATCGCGAGACGCCTCTCGCCCTGTACAAAGGTCTAGGCGCCGTTCTTTCTGGCATCGTACCCAAAATGTCCATCCGTTTCGCCAGTTTCGAGGCGTACAAGGGGTGGCTAGCAGACAAGTCTACGGGGAAGACAAGCGTAGGAGGCATCTTCCTTGGTGTGTTTTACTCCTGATGTTATCGCGTCCCCATCCACTTAATCACGCTCGTTCTCCAGCTGGACTCGGCGCGGGGACCACAGAAGCAGTCGCAGTCGTCACACCCATGGAGGTCGTCAAGATCCGACTACAGGCCCAGCAACACTCCCTGGCCGATCCTCTGGAGGTACCACGGTATCGCAATGCTGCTCACGCCGTGTACACGATTGTGCGGGAGGAGGGCGCGTCGGCACTGTATCGCGGTGTCTCCTTAACAGCCCTGAGACAGGCGACGAATCAGGGTGCAAACTTCACGGTGTATCAGGAGCTGAAGAAACTGGCGCACAGATGGCAGCCCGACGTGCAGGATCTGCCTTCTTATCAGCACATGGTGATTGGTTTGATTTCTGGTGCCGCGGGACCGATGTCGAACGCGCCCATAGACACGATCAAGACGCGTAAGTGCACTCAGCTCTTATCTCCGTCTTATCTTCGTTTGCTAACTCCGCTTCGTTCGTCAGGTCTGCAGAAGTCTTCATTCCCCTCTGCCACGTCCGCGATGAGGCGGATTCTCAACATCGCGGAGGACATGTGGAAGACGGAGGGAGTCAAGTCGTTTTATAAGGGGCTCACGCCACGGATATTGCGTGTTGCGCCTGGGCAGGCAATTGTCTTTGCGGTGTACGAGAGGGTGAGTACGGCGATTGAGCGGTTGGGTAAAAAGGAACACGAGGAGGATAGTTACTCGGAATAATGGACTGGACTCATTCGGGATTCTGTACCTATACCGTAGCATTAATTTAAGGAACACAATCAGCGTAGACATCATGAATCTGTTGAATAATTGCTTTGTGGATACATTCCTCTCCATGACGAATTTATAACGAGAATGACTACTATGAGTCTTGAGAATGCTCGATAAGTCCAGGTAAAATCATCGTTCAACGTCTCGAAAATTCGACGATGAGTTCAAACAGAGCAAGAATCCTCCAAGAGGAATAACGATCCGGTACATCCTACAACATTGTATGAATGTGAATGGCGAGGCTACGCAAATTCGCACTCGAATGGGACCGGAAGAAGCAAAGCAGAGAGGCATATCATGGGGGGATTGTGGAATGAAGACAAGTTCACTCATCAAGCCAGTTGTTCAAGGAAAAGTCATGAATTAAATTATTGCAGTCCAAACAGGTATGAAATAAAATAGAACCATCTACTTGTTGTAGTAGCAGATGTAGTGGTCGCCGCAAGGGCCATCGCCCGAGTTGGGGTAGTTGAAGCGCCAGCGGTCGCTAAAGGAGAACAATCAGTCTCATCCTTGTCGAGAGGAAAAAAGAGAACTTACCCTTCGTCGACCATGTCGTCGGGGTTACCCCAGCTTTCATCACCATGTCTGCTGCCACCCTTGCCGATGTAGCAAATGTCTATAAAGTGATGATAAACTCGACATGTTCCCAATAGGAGCACAAAGACCTACAGTGTCCCGGGCAGGCATTCGGGTGTCCATCAGTGGAGCCAAAGTTCAGCTTCCACCGGTCGCCCTGGTCAACGACGAGGTCGGGGTTACCATAAGAGGTTTCCCGCTTCGTGACCATGCCCTATAAGAGCAAAGAAGTGAGTATCAGTAGCTCAATGCACGGATGATCAGAGGATCACGTACGGTATCGACATTGGGACTGGGAAGGGCGGCGACACCCAAAACAAGCGTCATCAATGCAGCGAAAGACGTGATGAAATGCATTGTGTTAAGAAGAAGTTGAGGATGACTTGAAAGACTGCAAACGAAGAAGGTGAAGCAGAATGAAGAACAACCTCAACGACCAAGCAGTCTTTTATACCATCTTTGTGGCACCCTCAAACTCGAGAAGTGGAGAGCAGACGAAACCGCCTAAATTCCTAGCAGTGCCATGGATGTCGGTAAAACACTTGGACTAAGCGCCACGCTTACGCATGATCAATAAAGCCCTTTCAAGACGCGTCACATTAGCCTATTTGACGCCCAGAGAGCAGGGCTGGAGCGCCGGATGTGCGGTGAACGGACGTGAGTAAGATGTGAGTAACGCTGCGGCTGAGATTACTATCGAAGTCAGGAAGGGTGAAACGAACGACCCAGTTCCCAATCGAGAACCATGGCTATGCGAACATTGGAGGAATTCAAAACTTGATGATCTCGCTGAGAGTACTTTGACTGAAAGTAGTAAGATGAGGTCGCTTGGCACAGACGAAACAACATAAGAATCGAGCATGGCCAAAACGTTTGGCAGTAAGACGGAAAAGAGAATAGCCGGCGGCAGTGTGCTTTCTTGACACAGCGCCATCATCATCTAACCAAAGCCGCCTCTTTCTTCGTGTCCTTCAATAGTCCTCGCCGCCTAGTGGACAACCAATAAAGCATGGAACACCAACCGAAAATGACACGCACGAGCTCGTCCAAGTGCAGAATAGACGCGCGGAGGCTTTGAAGGATTGGCACAGCTTCCCCGCACTCGTTTGATCTTCGTCAATCATTTCCCTCTCTGATCCGTGGAACACGAGATGCGTATCAAGTGGCGCTACTCTTGACTTTTCCGTTATTGGAACGCGAGATGCCCAGGGAGTGGCGCATCTGACCCTAGGGCATTCTGAATCTAGCCCATGTACTGTGTCAAATCTAGCGCAATCTACGGCCCTTGACTCTGGGAGGGCTACAGCCACCGCTAAAACTCTGCCGCTGTTTCTGAGTGTTTTTCGGTCTGCACCAGAACGAATTTTCTGTTCTTGGGACGTTTCGCGATGGCCGTAACGGGTTTGAGGGCTTGAATTTGGATCACGTTGAACTCCACAGCTCGAAATGTTTACCAGTGCAAGTACCACGACCCTTCCTGGGGGGCCAACTCCGCTGTCGACGGTGTTTCATGGACTTGAACGCTCCACAGCGCTCTGGTATAAAAGCTGCCTGATTTGTGACCAAGTTCTTCATTCTGCTTCACCTTCTTCGTTTGCAGTCTTTTAAGTCATTCTCAACTTCTTCTTAACACAATGCATTTCATCACTTCTTTCGCTGCATTGATGACTCTTGCTTTGGGCGTCGTCGCCCTTCCCAGTCCCAACGTCGATACCGTACGTGAACCTCGTGCCGGCTGGTATTAAGCTATTCTGATGCTTACTTCTTTTCTCTTATAGGGCGTGGTCACGAAGCGGGAAACCTCTTATGGCAACCCCGACCTCGTCGTCGACCAGGGCGATCGTTGGAAGCTGAACTTTGGTTCTACCGACGGACACCCGAACGCCTGCCCCGGACACTGTAGGTCTTTTCACTGCTCTGGGAAAAGCTTCGAGCTCATCATCGCGTTATAGACATTTGCTACATTGGCAAGGGCGGCAGCAGACATGGTGATGAAAGCTGGGGTAACCCCGACGACATGGTCGACGAAGGGTAGGTTCTCTTTCTACTGTCAGCAAATACGAGATTGATCGTTCTCCTGTAGCGACCGCTGGCGCTTCAACTACCCCAACTCTGGCGATGGCCCTTGCGGCGACCACTACATCTGCTACTACAACAAGTAGATTATAGGATTGCCGGGCTTTACTTGATTTTTCAATCTGTCTGTCTGGACTCTTATAATTTAATACACGACTTGATCAGATTTTTTTATTATTAATGGGCGATGTTTTGACATAACTACAATGGCAGTAGGTATTCTCTCAGAAATGGACCTGGACAACGGTTATGTCCACTGCCTTACCGTCACCTAACCGGCTCAAGTTCTAAGTAGTAGGTTGGGTCTGATTGGCTCTCGAGTAGTGCGCGTCTCATAGGAACACCAGTCTCGTGTGTTCGCCGCAATCACAGTATGACATGAGCAAAAGCTCGAAAGCAATGCTGGGCCTGTAGAAACACTTAACATCTCTGTCAACGAAGAGGGATGTAAAGAAATTCATTCGATGAGTTCTGATTTCATGCATTAGTATCAGTGAATCGCTCGAGGGCTTTCCAGAAACGAACCACTACTGATAGAACGCGGGATTTGCCCCGCCATGAAACCCTCTAGCACCTACTTGACGTCAACGTCAAAGTCCCCACTTAACTGAATCAGCGAATCCAAATCGCACAACCAGTACTCGAACCCCGATAATCCGCCTCTCGGGTTAGTTTCCAGAGTGCAACACAACAGCCGCTCTGCGCTAGGAGCAAAGCTTTTCGAAGAGGAACACAGACCTAAAGCACGACGGTTCGAGGGAGGAAAGCGGGATATAGATGAACAACAAGTGCCAGCAATTGGATTCAGATCATTTATCATCATATTTTCGCCTTCAAAGAACATCAGAACTCTGCTCACTACCTCGATTTGGAACACGAACCTTAACTTTCGACCAATGCTCCGCCGCTACAGACAACGTCTGCTCATAGTTTCCTCGACACAACCCACACTTGATCTCACCCGCGTACCGCCTCATCGACGCAACCAGTAACGGCGGAGACAAGTCTGCAAAGTATCAACACCCGCGAACGAAAGACTGCAAACGCCAACCCGGTTTCGCATCATTAACCAACGACGCCGCAGCCAGCGTCCATGCTCTTTGGGGGTCCGCCCCACATCTCGCGCCCCCATGCGCGGGTGGCCGTCCAATCAGAATCACCTTCAAGCTCTGCATCCTCTCCAAATGCAAAAAGAACAGTCGCCTCAAGTATCTTCCGCCCATGCGCTCGGCCATCTCACCCGTAAGCTCATCTAGCTTGAACGACAGTAGATGGCCCGACACCAGCACGGCCAGGTCGTCGATGTGGTGATGCGCAGCGAGCATG